>ASZG01036145.1:0-17119 GCA_000411095.1 Aethionema arabicum
GCTGGGGGTCCAGCCGATCGGTAGGCCTTGTTCTGAACCTGAGTTCATTTTGGTGCTTCTCTACCGATCGGCTGCTCCTTCTACCGATCGGTAGGCCTCCCTCTTGAGTCTTCGTTGCATTACTTTGCTCATTTCCTTTGATTTTCTTCATCTTTGGCCTTGTATCTCTTTGGCTCTTCTCCTTCTCTCTTTGTTTCCCAATTGCACCTTGAAATGTACCTAAAACACAAACTAAAGAAGAAAAACAAACCTAAAACAAAGTGAGAAACATGCCCAAAACACAATATATCACACATAATTCTGAAAGTCAATGAATGCATCAAACACACGATATTTAGAGGGAAGCAAAGTAAGCAAAATATACTTAGATTTCTCATCAATAAAGGTCACAAAATACCTGTTATTATCCCTAGAAATGCATGGAGATGTCCAAACATCATAATGAAGAAGATCAAAGCAATTCTTATAGATAGTACTAGACTTGGGAAACATAGTCTTACAATGTTTGCGCAAAATGCATGCTTCACAACTAGAACTGCTAGATGAAACATCAGGTAACATTAACCCAATTGCACGAGTATGGGGGTGTCCTAGTCTAGCATGCCATAAAATATTCAAAACACTAGCATTGTTAGCAGAAACAACAGAATTAGACGGAATAACTTTAGATAAACGAGAAGTGTCCTCAAGAATGTAGAGTCCATCCTTGGTCCTTGCCTTGCCCAAAAACTTTTCCGGTCTTAATACCCTGCAACTTCACCATTATGACTTAAAATTACAAGACAATCAAGATCTTTAGTGGTTCTTTTCACCGAAAGCAAGTTAGGATCAAACTTAGGCATAAAGAAGGCTTTAGATGGTTTACTAAACAAGTATAAATTCCATATCCTTTCTATAGGTACCTTATCTCCATTTGCTATACCAACAATTCCTAGAGCTGGTTCTATATCGCTGAGTAATTCCAGGTTACCAATCATGTGGTGAGACGCACTTGAGTCAAAAATTATAAAGCTACAAGGTTTACGAGTATAGAAAGAGATACCAGAGTGCATCTTGGATGCAATAGATTGGAGTAGAGATTCAAGATCCTGCTTGCTTAGAGAGGAAAGTGCTACCAATGCTTTCTCTTGAGATGTGGAAGCAACCATCGCTTTTCCTTGGTTTGAGCTTTCAAATTGTGCATTTTCATTCGCCATGGTTGCCTTTGGGTCTTTGAACTTGCTTGGCTTGAGGTGAGGATACAAAACCCAACATTTATTTTTCAGATGACCCTTCTTCTTGCAATGATCACAAACCCAAACCTGTTTATCCTCTTGTCTATAAACGCTTTTGTTTGCCGTCTGAAGAATCTCTTTTCCACCAAAGAGACCTTGAGCCCCTTGCTCACGTTGAAGTTGAGAACATAACTCATCAAGTATAGGAAGCTTATCCACCCTTAGAATATGCCTAATAAGATCGTTGTAAGATGAGCTCAACGTCAAGAGAAGACCAAAGACCTTGTCTTGCTCCCATCTCTCATTAAGCATTGTAGGATCCGTAGTGTGGCTTCAACATTTCAACTTGTGCATATTCATTCGCCATGCTTGCCTTTGGGGCTTTGAACTTGCTTGGCTTGAGGTGAGGATACAAAAGCCAACATTTATCTTTCAAGTGACCCTTCTTCTTGCAATGATCACAAACCCAAACCTTTTTATCCTCTTGTCTATAAACGCTTTTGTTTGTCGTCAAAAGAATCTCTTTTCCACCAAAGAGACCTTGAGCCCCTTGCTCACATTGAAGTTGAGAACATACCTCATCAAGTGTAGGAAGCTTATCCGCCCTTAGAATATGCATAATAAGATCATTGTAGGATGAGCTCAACGTCAAGAGAAGACAAAAGACCTTGTCTTGCTCCCTTCTCTCATTAAGCACTATAAGATCCATAGTGTGTGGCCTCAACATTTCAAATTATGCCCATAGAGACCTAAACTTCCCAAAATGTTTTTTCTTGGCTTAGATTGTTGATGGCCCTCTTCACCTCAAAAACTCTTGTAAGATTTGAGACATTCCCAAACACGTTCTTGAGAGTATCTCACAAGTATTTTGAAGTTTTACAATATGAGTAAGCTTCAAGGATGGAAACTTCAAGAGAAGTTTGCAAAACACCAAGAACATTCAAGTATTCTTGTTCCATTTGGCTTTGTCAAACCTAGTTTCTTCCATCTTCATAGCAATGGTGGCTTCAATGCCAGAATCCACAGCCACCAAGAACATTTTTGGTTGTTCTAGACCAGAACAAATAGTTATCTCCATTGAGAATAACCGGAAACACCAAAGATATGAAGGTATCCATCACCAAACAATCTTAGAGAAAAAAAAACTGAGTTAGGAATTTCGTCAAACACCTTGTGTGCAACAATTTTAGAGCTAGGTTTCTACAAAATCTTGCTCTGATACCATGTAAAAGTGGAAATGCGGAATATGATAGAATAAAAGAATGATTGTAGAAGATCTAAGAATGGAAGAATGGAAGATTGAGAGAATAAACAATGATAGACTAAGAGTAGTGCCGGTCCTGAGATTTTGGAGGTCCAAAACGAAATAAAAAATGAGGCCCTATCAAATAGTCAAAATTCATGTGTTTTTTTATATTAATCTCTAAAGATAAATAAAAATTTAGTCCACAAGAAAATGGATTCAATAGAATCAAATTTAGCCCACAAAAAAATAAATTCAATGAGTTTATTAAAATATAGTATTGAAATTAATATAGACCCAATAATTGAAACTAAAAAATATATATGTAGGCCCAATAATCTAACAAATTTTGGTTCATAAATAAATGACACAAAACAAAAAAATGAAAAAATGGGACCTTAATTATTTGGAATCTCTAAGCAAATGTTTGTGTTGTTTGGGCTCAAAAATGCAGCCATAGTTAAGAGATTGAGAGAGGAGAGAATGAGAGAAAACAAGATATATTCATATTGTGTTAACAATCAACAAAAGTGGCTAAACTACATATTTATAGTGAAACCTAGGAAAACCCTAGACACCCTTAATTAATACAAGCATTGTTAACACAAGTAGATGAGGAGGAACCTACACTATTTATGGCACAAACTTGGAAATCAGTAGGAACAATAACTTGATAGAATCACTCGTTGAGGAAGTCTTTAGATTAAACATAACTTAACAAAAACATAAACATTATTTTTTTTAGTCAAAATATGTTGAATTTTAAATAAATTTTAGAAAAATTAACATATTTAAAATTATTTTTTTCAACAAAATGATGGGTTTTTTTTGCAAATTAAGAATTTTTAGGATATTTTTGTAAGCATTTTAATTGGTGTTTAATGGAGTAAAAGTATCGGTTTTTTTTTATTTAATATATAGACCAAGTCTAAGTCTTGCACATTTAAAATGTAAGGGTTTTTGTCGTTTGACTAATAGGTTGAGTTTTTTTTGCACTAAATTCTTTACAAAAAGAACCATTATTTTACAAAAGCATGCATTTTTTCACAAAAACGTGTAAAAAGATGCATCTTTTCACGTGAAAAAATGCATCTTTTCACAAAAACATACACCTCTTTACAAAAAGAATAACACTACTTTAGAGTGAATAGAAGATTTAGTCATTAACCAATTTGATGATAGAGTTAAGTTGTTACAATATATTAATCTAAAGCTAAAGAATTGAATAATATTGAGAAGGTGGTTGAGCAACAGACTTGTGAGTTTAATGTTAGTCTATCACATTATGATTCAATTAAGTTTTTGATCGAGGAACAAGTTGAATCATTTGTTTTCAAAGAACAAAAATACAATGACATTTTAGAGGTTTTAAAATTCTTTTTTTCTGATACATTTTTTCTCCTCTTTTGGTTATTTTTGCTTGAATGAAGAGTAATGAAATGAAAGAATAATTTTGTTAAAATTTCTATAGAAAGCGAAAAGGAAGAAATATATTTTTAAGGTCAAATTTGTGTGTTAATTCATGTCTTTGCGTTTCAGATGAGCCGTAAGGGAGAGAGCAATGAAAACAAGACTTTGAATACATTTTTTCCGTTGCAGAGCATGAAAAATAAATTTTGCATAGCTGATTGTTGTCAAACATCTTGAAAAACAATTATCATGTTGTCAAACATCTTGAAAAACAATTATCATGACCATCTCAAGACATTTTTTTTTGTTAGAAAGGTAATTTCTATTATCAAAAGGTGCATAGGTACATGAAAGATGATTACACTATAAGAGATTTAGCGATTAATAGGATCAGAAAACAATTCTGAAACATAATTCAAAAGAGAGATAGACGAGGTGAGAGCAGAATTGGGATGCTAGATCAGAATTGGGAGGAGCTATATGATCACGCAGGGAGAGAGATGAGTTGGGCAGGAGGAGTGAAAGCTCTAAACCATTCCTGCATTAGAACGGGGGATCCATATGTAGAGGGTGAAGACATGGAGAGTGCTAGAAGCTTACTTCTAATTGTAGTTCGAATTTTAGAAGAGATGAATCTCGATGATGTTGGGGGTTGCTGATGAACTCTTGGGTTCTTTTCGGTCCAAAGTTCATATGCCACCGCTTGGATAAGTAAACGCTCGATGGTTTTTGTTTCCTTTGATGCCACCCTGTGCAGAGCCCAATGAAGAAGTTCCTGAAATATTGTTGTCCATGACCTGCCGATGGTAGAAATAATGAGTTCCAAATCTCCACCGAAAAGGGGCAGCTGATGAAAAGATGGTCCAGCGTCTCGTCTTGCTGATTGCATAAAACACGCACGCTAGGTGCATCTAATCCCCAAGATCTTTGCTTGTCCTTGGTAGGTAAACGACCGTGAGCTGCCACCCAACAGTGAAAAGCATGCTTCGGAATTCGACATGCAAACCATACCACTTTATACCAAGGCAAAACAGGTAATACGGGAGAGAGAAGTCTCCAAGTGATAGCTGCTGAAAACTTAGCCGAGAAAACCAGGGGGGCTCGTTTCCACAAATAAAAATCCTCTTCAGATGAATCACACGAGGGAGGGGAAATGGGAAGAGTGTTGCTAAGGCTCGAAATAATCGGACTACGGCTTGCTGAAATTCTCCATTCTGAACCTGAAGCTGAGATGACTTGTCTAACCGTAGAATTGAGATGACTTGTCTAACCGTAGATGACTTGTCAAGACATTTATACCAATTACTGAAACTAAGTTAATCATGATAATTGTTTTCAAGATGTTTGACAACAATTTATGACTGGAACGGAACACAACTCTGAAGACCCTTTCCTATTTGCTTATTAATGTGTTATAGATTGTGAATTATTGATTTTTGGAATGCTCTTTGTCAGTTCAAGATGTAGTTGAGAGACACATGTTGGTTCTTGAAATGTATCATATCCGTGGATATAATATATTTTTATATGTTGATCCCGTTTATTATGCAACACATTGAATTTTTGTTTATAGCGTACAGTTTGAATCCAAATATCTATATTTTATGTGACATATTTTAAGATTTCTTTAGTTATATTTATCTATATATTTATCAATTGTCTTCAAATCCAAATCCAAATATCTATAACTTTGCAAAATTCAAATAACTATCACTTTGCAAGATATATATCTGTATATATTTAAAATTTTCTTTTTAATCAGATTAAAAAAATTTATCAATAAATTCGTAACAATAAAAAGTATTGATTGAAAAAAAGAAAAAAGAATGAAAAAAGTTCTAGAGAGTTCCACTCCACAAAACATTGAACAAAAGCAAACGTAATTGCATTCGGGAAAACCATCCAACTATTGAACACTTTTCATTGTTTTATTTTAGTTAATAATGAGTCTGAGATATGACTCTTATGAGGTTGCAATAGTTGTGAACTCACCACATGTTGTTGTGAGTTAATATTGTGTTTTATTCGTCATAGAGATCATGATTGACCATTTACCTGTAGCTGGAGGATCTTTACTAGCGGCTGCATCTGGAAGGTTATCCTTCCGTGAAATTTTCTTGGTGTTGTCTGCATCCACCATTGTTTCAGTTCCAGCGGAATGGTCTTCAGCAATAGGTTCTGCCGACTTTAAACCAAAACAAAACACTTATCAAACTAGAACAAATCAATACAATTATTAAACCATTCATACCTTGACTAGAGAGTGTAGGAGGAACATCTTCATTTCTCGGGTCGGCTGGAGTAGGAGCAGCACCATCTTTCTCACCTACCAAAGCTCGTGGGACTTCACTAAAGGTCAGATCACCCTCGACGTCATCCGAAACATCGCCATCTTTCTCACCTACCAAAGTCATTCCTAAACCAATTATAAAACCAAATAACAAAGCAAAGAGTTCACCCTAATTTATTATTAACCAAAACAAAACCAAATAACAAACCAAATAGTTCCCCCTAGAACCACGAATTCTAACCAAAATTTAACTTTAACAAAAAAAAAGTATAATGTTTCATTTATCTTCAACTGGAGGGATTTCAACATCAGTTGGAGCTATAGGGACTTCTTCTGTACCACCATCTGGTTCACCAACCAAAAAAATTAGTATACCGATCACAAACACTAAACCAACTAATTCCCCCTAGAACCACTAATTCTAACCAAAATCCAACTTAAACAAACAAAGGTATAATGTTCTATTTACTTTCAACGGGAGGGATGTTTATATTGGTTGGAGCTAGCGGGTCTTCCTATGTACCACCATATGTTTCACTAAGCAAAACAAGTAGTATACCAATCACAAATACTAAACGCAATAGTTCTCCCTAGAACCACCAGTTCTAACCAAAATCCAACTTAAACAAAATATAATAATCCATTTACCTTCAACGTCGGGGAAGGGTGGATCAGCAGGAACTTTTGAATTAGGGATTTCACCAATGGGATAGGTCCGATGAGCTACAAAACCAATTGTGAAACGAATTAAAAAAACAAATGATTCACTAACACAAAACCCTAAACCTTTATTTATATATTACCTGATGTTCCTCCACTTTCGTTTTCCAACAGTTTCACCCTAGCTTCCAAATCCATCAACCACTCTGGATAATCCCGTGGCCCACGATCACTAGTTCTTGGCACGTCTGATGGGTCAACCAGTTGCGCTTCTTTAGTCTCTTGCAGTAATTGAGATTCAATATCTAACTCGTACAAATCCTCCAAACATATATGCCCACCAGGTTTGGCGAGAGCAGCTAGCCAACTATTGACGATAATGTCATGGATATCCATATCCTCTTCTCCTTCTTCCACCAAACGTGCAAGCATTTTGTCCTCATCACCTTCAGTCGGTAGGATGCACCACTCGGCGAACACGACTCGGCGAACTTCACGATCTCGACGGGAACACGAAGATTTTCGACGGTCAAGCAATGCAAGAGAGCTTGTGAAAAGTCTAGCAGAGAACTTGGAGAAATCGAGTCTCAGTTCTCTCCCATCTGAATTTCAATTTCGAATCCCTAATTTTGTTATTTTTCCCGAATTTCAAATTTTCCCCCAGTTTCAAATATGAATAATAGAAGCTCCGAAAAGTATAGATTAGCCCATTAATTAATGGGCACATCCCATTACATTAGCCCATTAATTAAGCGAGGGAAAATTAGAAGACAACACTCTCTAAGTCTTCTCTTCTACTTCGCGCGAGATATCCACAAAATCACAATATTGCTTCTTGAGAAGAGAATAAGTAATCTTGGAACTCAAAAAAATGCTAGAATCAATAATTTCATCGCATTCAATAAGCAACTCTTTATCGAAAAGAGCTTCATTGCTTACAATTGACTCTCCTTCTGCATTTTGTTGTATATTGCTGCAATTGAAATAGTAATTCGACTCAATTTCGTTTACATTCATTATCACATGATTATGACTTTCCTTGATTGGCTTGTCATCTCTTATTGGTTATTCATTGATTTTCGATATCTTTGAAATTTACCTTATAATCTTGTTAAACAATTTATCAACAGAAGAAACTCGAAGACCTTATCTTCTTTGCAACTCTAACGCCATTGGTGAGACCTATCAATCAAAACGCTCCACAGCTCAAGGTATTCTTGATTTGTTTTGCTCATTACTATTTCATGATTTTATCTAATGTGAGAATCTTCTCTCGAAATAGGTTATCTTACTTGATGTGACAATATATATGCCAAAAAATAAAAAATAATTATATAGACTGCATGCACGAGAAGTTTTTCCCAGTTACCCAGATTTTACAGAGCGATGAAGATGAAGATATGGTTTACAGTTTCAAAATCCTTTAACCGTATCACACTGGTGTAAGCCTTAGATGTGATTTCAGCTATAGTTGTTTGAATGGATCGAATATTTTGACAGACTGTTGTATCTGAGAAAATATGTATGAGTTGTATGCGCTGATTTATGAGAACCCGATATTCTTGATAACATTGATGTTGTACTATTTGGTCACATTCCGCTCCACATAGTTGCAGCTTTTGGTAAATTACCATTTGCAATGGAGATGCTGAATCTTAAGCCAACTTTTGCCACAAAGCTGAATACACAAGGGTACAACCCACTACACCTTGCGGTGGAAAATGTCCAGCGTGCTTTCGTAGCTTGGCTAATCATTCTTAATCTCAACTTTGCTTGGAAACCTGTATCATGATACATTTACTTTGAGCAAACATGTATTATGAATGTAAACTATTTCTTTTTGTTTTCCTCTCAATTATTGGCTTATGAAGAAAATATTTATTTGCTTATTAATGTGTTATCATTGTTAGGCTACAAGCGGAAGAAGAAGGACGTCAAGTTCTAAAAACAAAAGTGAAAAGTGACAAAGTGTGAGAAACTAGGTTAAAAATCGCATATCTAATTGATTTCTCGCGCTGGAATTTGGCCAGACCGTGCACAAAACCGTCGGATCAGGTTACATCACATTTCCTCAAATTCTGCCCGATCGGTAAGTGTTTTTATCGGTTGGGCAGACTTGATACGAGATTTTGGCCTTCATGACTTTGATCGGGCTCGGTTGGGGCATTCCGAAAAGTGGTTTTAGGTTATGTAGTTCCTTACGGTTCAAAAGTTATGGCCATTCAAATATTTGATCGTCATTTCGTCACTTTTCGCCTTAAAACTTCAACCGAAGCTTCAATCTTTGCTCCACGTCTTCTTTCACCTAATAAGCCTCCAAAAGCAACGTAAGACTAGAAAAACGATAGTAAAACGAGTCCAAAAGCTTAGTAAAAACACATTATATTCAACATTTTTATGGAGGAATAATTTGATTGAATAATATCAAGATTGTTCTCCAATTGATCAATCTTGTTTTGAAACTCTTTATTAAAATAGTTCATATTGATTTATCTAAATCTAATGGTTGATATTACGAATGTAAAGATGCATGATTCAACTTTTTTGACGTCAATAGATTCCTTCTAGTTGATGTTCTATATTGAGCTCTAGTTTGATGCGTTTTAGTTCCCCTTGATCAAAATTAGGTTGGTGACTCAGACAACTTAGTTGTTCTTGGAGTTGTTTAATCGTTTTGCTCGAGTTTAATTGTTGAGTTTTCTTCCGCATGCTATTTTGATCTGCAGTTCTTAATTTTCTGAATGAAGATAGATTGGCATGCTTGTATTTCACCCGAGCCCTCTCTTAGTATATTTAGGAATCCTTCCTTTTGAATCCATCTGTTATCATAATTTAATGGTTTTCGTTTCTGTTCAGATTCCTTCCATCAACTGTTATCAACATTGGGCTTTAGCCCAAATTGACAATGGCAATGACAGTTGTTAGAGGAGAGTTTGGGGTTTTTAAACACGACTGTATTGCTGGAACGAGCTGATAGAAAGAGTTTGGGAGGGAGAAGTGAGAGAAAAATAATGGATAGTTTAGTTGTTTATATAAACGTAAAAAAATTCTTAAAAAAGGAAAAATATATATCTCTAAAAAACTATTTCGGGTTTTGAATGATCACAGCGTACAACCCGATAAAGGGCAGCCCAAATATCAATAATTGACAATGGATAACAAATTAATAAACAAATAATTATTTTCTTTATAAGCAAATAGTTGAGCTGATAAAAAGAAATAATTTATATTAACTAAAATTTGACATAACTTATTATCTTCTCAAGCAGCATGCAAGAGTTCTGTAAAAGCCATGCAAAAACTCCGGTGAAAGTCTGCTAAAACTCTGCTTTAAGTCTTCCAAAAGGAAGCAGAGTTTTCCCTTTAAATTATATTTGATCGTAATCACATGTATAATATATGAAATTTAATTTGTAATGTAATATATCTATAGACCGATCTAGAATCCATCAACTGAGCCAATAGGCTGATTTTGTTGAAGTAGTAACCCTAGTTTTTGGTTCTTGTATTGCCGCGGTGAACCGGACCTGGTTCCTATGTTTTGAACTTTGTGGTAGAATCTTGAATTGTTTATGTAGTTTAGAGGTTCACGTATTGCCAATGTTAAGTTTTATATATTAGGGACGAAAGTTATTTTTTTATAGGCTTACATGTTACCTAACTCTACCCCAACTATGTGTAAACTTTGCTTCCCTTTGTAACTCTGTAAAAGCTCTACAAAATCCATGCAGAAACTCTGCTGAAAGTCTGCGAATTCGCTAAAACTCGCGAAAACTCTGCTTTAACTCTGCTAAAACTGTGCTAAACCTTCAAAATATTATAGAAACTCTGCTAAAGTTTCAAAATCCCGTTACCCGACTCGTACCCGTCTTCAAAAAGAGGGTACTTGTAACGTCCGAGTCGAGTAACAAGGAGTAGATTAGAATTACCTTTTGTGTAATCGTCTTAACTCCAGTGTAGAACTACCACAACCACCACGCTCTTTTGCAAGGCACATTAGCTTCGATTTGGATTTTATTCTTAAGTTGCTTCGAGCTCAAATTCATTAACTGTTCCTTCTACATTTTTCTTCTCATTTCCTTTTTTTATCATGGAATCTTTATCAGAAAGTTGGCCATTATTATTTTCAATTTGGAATTCTTCTCTTAATTCATTGCAGCAATCAAGGCAGATATTGCATGAACAATATTGATTTGGACAACTTCTATGAAAACTGGCAATAAATGTTCGACACAGATTACTGGCATACTAGGATGAATAGATTTAAAAATAAAAAGACAACATAGAGTAATGTATAAATCTGAAAATAGCTCAGTTTGAGATTTTACTAGTATATGCGTTAACCTAGGTCGAGTTTACAACTAGTAATATCAGATTCTGTCAAAGACAGTGCTGAAATAAAACAGGTACATAAGTGGAAGAAATTAAGAAAAGGTTACTATATTAAAACATATGAAAAAAACACTTTCCTGTAATTTGTGATTCAATCTCTAATTCATGCTTTTGCTCTATGTAAATATCCTTAAGAAGAGGTAGAACTTTAACTAGGAAGTACTGCAACTGCTTTAACTTGACATTCTTGTCTTTTTCGCTTCGTTCCTGACAAGCGAAAGACTTACTTAATCTTTAGTCAAAAAACTTCCTAAAATCTCTAGATACTGACAGGGAGAAGAGAAGAGAATGAGAGTTCTAATTTTCTCTTTATTGTGAATATATAATTTACATGTACCGAAATCTTACCATTGTTTATAGATTAATTATTTTTTTGTTAAAACCTTGAATATCTTAAAATATTATAACTCTTTTATACCAAAAAATTCAAAATTATTTTCCAACCCGAAATTGTTTCTTACGTATGTGTTCAACTTCTTTGTAGATGTTTCTTTAAAAATGATAACATTAATCACAACATATACAATAATTTTCCGATTGAGTATAAAAGTTCACAACACAAATCCATGAATATGATACAAAATAGACAATCAACATAACTATAATAACCTGTGAATCAAAAATTATGGCAGCACTTTTGGCGGTAATTTTTAAAAACTCGACTTTTTTTCCGTCTTCCCTCCACCCTAAACGATCATCTTCCCTTAGCTTCTCCTTCCCTTCCCTCCTCTTCCTTTAAAATTTGGAATGTGTGTCACTTGAAGGTTTTAGTTATCTTAAATAATCAAACGATTCTTAAAATATTTTAATTATCTTAAAAATTTAGAATGTGTAAATTTTAATTATATTTAATTTAAAGACTCACGTTCTATCACAACAATATTTTAAATTTTAACGTGTAACTAATTTTTAATAATTTTAAAGAATTCTCTTCATAGAATATTTTAAATTTCAAATTATGTGTAATTATAAAATAATTTACCTTTTGATATAAATGACACGAGTTACACCAATTTTCATAAATAATTCTAAACCTAAATGATTTTAAATTTTTGTTGTAAAAACTCACGCTCTATCATAACAATATTTTAAATTTTAAGAACTAACTTTTAACTATTCCAAATAATCATAAATATAACATTTTTAATTTGCAATTTATGTGTAGTTTTAAAATAATTTCTATTTTTATTTAGATTATCAAATCATTCATATTGTTTCTAGATGTTTATTCAATGATTCGATCCATAGTGACTTTACTTGATTATTTAGTTTCAACCAAAACTAACTAAAAAAAATGCAGTTCAACAAATTATTTAACATGTTTTGCAACAGAATATTAATGTCTACGAAACATTTTATAGTCTCTCTTTTCCGGTATTTGTTTGACTGAGTCTTTGAATAATTTGTCTTGTGAGTCAGCTGTCCTTAACTTCACAAAACTGTCTCCAATGTTTTCCTAAGAAGACCTTTATATATACATTTTCAGTTAAAATAGTTGCATATCATTTTACTCCATCTTTATCCACCAAAATTATCTTCCTTCCCGCCAACTTAAGGATTGGAGCAAGTGTTTTGTCTTCCCAAAGAAACTCCGTCTTGTCCTAAGATTCTTTGATCCGAACTTAATTAAGTTCACAAAACTCTCTCCAACCTTTTCCTAAGAACACCATTTTATATATATTTTCAGTTAAAAGAGTTGCATGTCATTTTACTCTATCTTTATCCACCAAAGTTATCTTCCTTCCTGTCAACTTAAGTATTGGAGCAAGTGTTTTGTCTTCCAAAAAAAACTCCACCTATTCCTAAGATTTGGCGATCTGAACTTGTTTAACATCAGAAAATTCTCTCCAATTTTTTCCTAAGAAGAGTTTTTTATATACATTTTCAATTAAAAGAGTTGCATGTCATTTTACTCCATCTTTATCCACCAAAATTATCTTCCTATCGGTCTTAAGTATTAGAGCAAGTGTTTTGGTTTTGTCTTCCCAAAAAAACTCCAACAGATTCCTCGATTTGAACTTTCAAAGTTGAAAGATTTCTAATTACGTTTGTGCTCTCTCTTTATTTGTTAGAATTTGATTTAGTTGCTAGATTTTGTTTTTTATTAAATTTGTAGCTTTAATTTTTTTTCTTCTTTAAAATGAATATTTTAAAAATTCACCAAATTAATTTATAATTATTCTACATACACAACAATAGATTTTGTGAGGGAAAAAAATGAAATATTGTAAATATCTATAAGATTGGTATATATTTATTTAAACGATATATAGAAAGTGTACAAATTATATTTTTACTAATCACATTAAACTTGAAAGAAAATAGAGCTAATTCAAAAGTATATTTTAGAGGCATATTATCATTATATAGGGATATTAACAAGAAAATTTTAATTTTTTTTGTTTAATAATTATTATATTCACACCATTCTCAAATAAAAGTAGTTATAAAATTAATAGCACTCTATTGTTATTAATGATAAATAAATAAAGAATAGGTTATTGGCTAGGAAGTGTGTAAACATTATCATAGCGTGATTTTCGAGACAACTTTTCGCAACACTTATTTTTTTCTTGGAATTTGCTTTCACAATTTTTTTATATTTATTTCATTATAATAATCATATTAAATACGACAATTAATACAATTCTTGTCTCTTAATTATTGATTTGAATTGTGGTAAACTTTTTGATAGTAATTTATTTTCTTTTTATTTAAACAAAATAGTAACAAATTTTTTTGTAATTTATTAAGAGAGATAGACGGGAAATAGAAAATCAAGAAATGGCATAATTTGTGTCAGATTATAAGTGACACGTGTACTGGTCTTTTGAGTTTCTCGATGTGTATATGCAGAATAATGCCTCTATTTAGCCCAACATAGCCCATGAGCCAGCTGCTAGGGTTTTGTGCTATATTCTATAAATACCCAATAATCATCCGATAATTTCAAAAAAAATTATTTCTTAATTAAAATCTCCTTTTTTTAATGGAAAACGAGGTCACTCCACCCGTTCGTAGAGTCTTAAGCATTCAGGAGACTAATGAGTAATATTTGTTCTTCTTATAGTTTTCTGTTCATCTGTCATATTTTAGTAAACATTTTTGTAGAAAGTTCTTATTTTTCGTGTTTTTTTTTAATTTTCGTGTTTTTTTTTAATTTTCGTTGAAAGCTTATGTTTTGCCTTTTCCATCTCATTAGCCTCGAAAAACGCATCAGAAAATACTGCATCAAACACACACGAGAGAGAATTGCATAAACTATAATGGTAAACAAATATTTTTCTCAAAAAAGAAAAAATGCTCAGAAAGAATTGGAGAGTTTGCTAAACTTAGCAAAGAAACCAACTACAATCATTCTTTCACCATTCAACTCAATAGAAAATGACAAATTTTTACCTGATCGAGGATATTTTTACCGAATCAGAGAAATTTTTTCAATAATTTTTTCTTACAAATACTTGTAAAATTATTATGTGTTTGTTTCTAAGTTTGTTAGCATAACATAATTTCCTTGTCATAGAAGTTAGTTTTTATTTGTTCATTCAAGAACGCATTCTTCACATTTATTTGCCATGGCTCCCAATCTAGATTAGTTGCTAAAGATAACACAACTTTGACTGTGTGTTGTTTAGCAACCGGGACAAATGTGTCTGTGTAATCATCTCCATAGGATTGAGTGAAACTCCAAGCAACTAATCTAGCATTATATCTCTCAACAGTTAGCTAAATTTCAATTTGAGTAATGATTAATAGACCTTGATGAAATCATACATGTACGAGTATTTCCAATGATTGCATAGTAGTCTATCTTTATGTTTTTGTCTTTTTAAGCTGATTTTTTTGTCCCTGCTTTAGGGAATGGATGGCAACCATGATTGATGAAGATATCTGATTTGGTTAGGTTTTAACGTATTAGGTAGATAACATGTGTGTTTGTAATATTTTTTGGTAAACGCATGTGTAGTTTTAGTATATATTTTAAAATTAATAACTAAATCATTTCATAATTTAAATATTTTTTAAAATGTGCAATATATTATTTTATGTAATTGAAAAAAAATCAAATTATTTAAAACGGTTATATACATCTTCTTGACAAAGATAATTAACGTCTCAAACTTAAAAAAAACAAAAAAAAAACACTAATTAAATTTTTTTGAAGAAATATGTTTTTTTGAAAAACATATTTAAATTTTCAAATTATAACGAAATATTTAAATTTTAAAATAATTGATTGTCCCTAGGATAGGAGCTCAAACAAGTTTATTTATTTATATTAAAACAAAAGTATGGGATGATTGGTAGAGGTTGTTGTTGTTGTTTACCGTATCTTGGCTAATATCAATCAATAATTATATTATAACTTGGGTAATATATATTATTATTATTATTATTATTATTATTATTATTATTACTTATACATATATCTAAGGCAGTTACTAAAAACTAGTTATAGTTAAAAGAATAGTCATTTTAATTGTTCTAGAATCGTGTCTATTTGATTATTCAGAAAGATCAATTAAATGGGTCAAAATTGAATAAATGGACAAATTGATCAGTTTAAACTAATTGAGAATCTTTTTTCTCTTTTTTTTACTCAGAATCTTTGTTCTTTTCATGCTAAACAATGTCGGGAATACAGTCTATTTTCCCTCGAGAAGTATCATATACGATACGTTCCCCGCAACTATTTGACCTCGGCCCAATTGCACACCCAACCAAACTTCGAGGTCTACAATCCCCTATAAACCGTGGTTTAGTTCAATTAAGTTGGTTTTCTCATTTAACCATTATGGAACCCTGTAACCGTGATTAAACCGAAAGCCTAAACCGACCCAACGACCCGTAATATAACCCGGGCCCTCTCTTTAACCAATTTAATTTCACCAATTATTTAAAAAAAAGGAAATTTGTTAGAACCCTACCTGATACTTAGCCTCATTGTGCCCACTTCCATATGTAAGGCTTCATGTGTTTTTTGCCTGCATGTTCCTTTCTTCAAGTTCCCATAGATGTGTCTCACACACATTCTATACTGAGCTCTTGGTGACTCCACCTTAACCGCTCTTATTAATCCCTGAAAAAAACAGCAAAGTGATTGAAATCCACAACAGTTAGCAAGCAACAGTTAAAGCTGAACAGATATATTGAAGTTAACCTTTTGCCTATCCGAAATAATGATGTAATCACCACCATCATCCAACTGCAAGTCCACCTTGAGCTTCCTCACAAACCATTGCCAATTGTCGAATTTTTCCACTGCAACGACAACCCAAGCTATGGGGTATATCCTATTATCAACATCTCTACCCATTGCTACTAAAACGATCCCTTTAAACTTGCCACACACAAAAGTTCCATCAAGACCTATAAGAGGTCTACAACTTGATTTCCATGTCCGTCTAATAACGACAAAGCAGAGATAGAACCTATGGAAGATGTCTTTACCCTTAGTGTCTTTCAGACACTCAACCTCCACACTTGAATCTGCGTTTGAATGTAGTATCTCTGCTGCATAATCTCGGAGCCGAGAAAACTGGTGATCATTATCCCACTTAATCCACTTCAACGCTTTCTTCCTAGCCGCTTGACATTGATGTCGAGAGACCAATGTACGCCATTGTTGGAACATAGTTTCTACCATCTTCATTGGCAAGTAGTAGCTCGATTTTTCACGAATTTTGTCAAGAAACAACCTAGCAATAACTGATATGTTGTGTTTTGGGCATGTTTATCACTCTCTTTTAGGTTTGTTTTTCTTCCTTTGTTTGTGTTTTAGGTTCAATTCTAGGTGCAATTTGGAATCAAAGAGAGTGGGAGAAGAGACAAGAGAATACAAGTTCAAATGGGGACCAAAGCCAAAGAAAATGGGCAAATTCGAGATCAGAGGAGTATGTACCGATCGGT
>ASZG01036146.1:0-17796 GCA_000411095.1 Aethionema arabicum
AAAATTCTAATTTAGAATTTTTAAAAATAAAAAAAAAAGAGGATTCCGTTTTATGGTTTGAAAAACCTTTTGTAACTCTAGTTTTCGATTATAAAAGATGGAATCGACCGAATCGATATATAAAAAATGATCAAATAGAAAATGCTGTACGAAATGAAATGTCACAATATTTTTTTTCGGCATGTCAAAGCGATGGAAAGGACCGAATTTCTTTTTCATATCCTCGCAACATTTCCACTTTTTTTGAAATGATACAAAAAAAGATACCTTCATTTAGAAGAGAAAAAGCCCTCTCTGAAAAATTTTCTACTTGTTGGAGTTTGATCAATGAAGAAAAAAAAGAAAACTTAAAAAAAGAATTTTTACATCGAATTGAAGCTTTAGATCAGGAAGGGCCCGTTGAACATATATTGGAAAAAACGACTCGATTTTGTCATAACGAAACTAGAAAAGAATATTTACCGAAAATTTATGATCCATTTTTGCAGGGGATCTCCCGCGGAAGAATCCAAAGATTAGTTCCATTCCAAATAATAACCGAAACCTATCTAAAAAATAACATAGGGGGATCGTGGATAAACAAAATTCATGGTATACTTTTGAATATTAATTCTCAAAAATTTGAGCAAACAATAGAAAAATTTAATAGAAAATCTTCGGCAATAGAGAAAAAACTTTCTTATTTTTCCGACCCCCAAGAAGCAAAATTAAATTCAGAAGAAGAAATCAAAATTTTCAAATTTTTATTTGATGTCGTTCTAACTGATAGCAACGATCAAATCCTTAGCAAAAATTTTATGGATTTCCATGAAATCGATAAAAAAGTTCCTCGATGGTCGTACAAATTAAGGAGTGACTTAGAAGAATTGGAAGGCGAAAATGAAGAAACTCTACCAATAGAGCCTGGAATTCGTGCAAGAAAAGCAAAACGGCTAGTTATTTTTACTGATACAGAGCCGCATAACGAGATTTATACTAATCAAAAATATGATCAAAAAGATGAAATGGTTTTGATCCGTTATTCACAACAATCTGATTTTCGCCGAGAGATTATTCAAGGATCTATGCGTCCCCAAAGACGTAAAACAGTTATTTGGGAATTTTGTCAAGCAAATATGCATTCCCCCCTTTTTTTTGACAGAATAGGTAAATTTTTTTTTTTTTCATTTGATATATGGGGGCTGAAAAAAAAAATTCTTAGAAATTTCATGTGGAAAAACGAAAAAAAAAAACTTGATAAAAAATACGAAGACAAATCAAAAAGAAAAAAAAAAAGCCGGCTAGAAGTTGCAGAAATTTGGGATAGCTTCTTATTTGCTCAAATACTAAGAGGTTCTCTCTTAGTAACTCAATCTATTCTTAGAAAATATATTATATTACCTTTATTGATAATAATTAAAAATAGCGTCCGTATGCTATTATTTCAAATTCCCGAGTGGTCTGAGGATTTAAAGGACTGGAAACGAGAAATGCATGTTAAATGCACCTATAATGGGGTTCAACTATCCGAAACGGAATTTCCAAGAAAATGGTTAACGGAAGGTATTCAGATAAAAATCCTATTTCCTTTTTATCTTAAACCTTGGCATAAATCTAAATTTCACTCATCTCAGAAGGGTCGACTAAAAAAAACAAAAGATAAAAATGATTTTTGTTTTTTAACCGTTTGGGGACTGGAAACCGAACTACCTTTTGGTTCTACCCCAAAAAAACCTTCTTTTTTTCAACCTATTTTTAAAGAATTAAAAAAAAAAATGAAAAAATATAAAACCAAGTCTTTGCTGGTTTTAAGGTTTTTTAAAGAAAGAGACAAAAATTTCGCAAAAGAAATTAAAAACGGGATTCTGAAAAACTTTTTTTTTATAAAAGGAAAAAGGAACGACCTTTCAAAAGGAAATAGAATTCCATTATTTGACCTGAGAGAAATATATGAATTAACTGAAACTAAAAATGATTCAATAACGAGTAATCCGATTATTCATGAACTATCTGTTCAAAATCGATCCATGGAGTGGAAAAATTCTTCATTCAGTGAAAACAAAATAAAAAATTTGATTGATAAAATAAATACAATCAGAAATCAAATAGAAGGAATTTCAAAAGAAAAAAAAAAGGTAACTAATAGTTCTAACAAAACACCTTATGATTCTAAAATAATAGAATCATCAAAAAAAAAGTGGCAGATAGTCAAAAGAATAAATACCCGATTAATTCGTAAAATATTTTATTTTGTAAAATTTTACCTCGAACAACTATCTCTGGGTATTGTTGTAGGTATTATGAATATTCCAAGAATGACTACACAATTTTTTTTTGAATCAACAAAAAAAATTCTGGATAAATCCATTTACAAGAATGAAGAAACTGAAGACAAAATTACTAAAAAAAAAAGGAGTTATGACATATGCTCTTTATCACAAGCATATGTATTTTACAAATTATCACAACTTAAAGTTAGTAACTTTTCGAAATTAAGGGCTGTTCTTGAATATAACATATGTGTAACATCGTTGTTTCTTACGAATCAAATAAAGGATTTTTTTCAAGAACACGGAATCTTTCATTATAAATTGAAAGAGAAAACCTTTTTAAATTCCGAAATCAATCAATGGAAAAACTGGTTAAGAAGTAATTATCAATACAATTTACCTGAGATTGTATGGGCTAGATTAGTAACTGAAAAATGGAAAAATCAAATCAACGAAAACTCTCTAGTTCTAAATAAAAGTTTAAACAAAGAGGATTCATATGAAAAAAACAAATTTGATAATTACAAAAAATTCAATTATTTAAAAGCGGACTCGTTATTAAATCTAAAACAGAAACAGAATTTAAAAAAAGATTCTATATATAATATTTTTTGCTACAAATCTATTAATTCTAAAGAAAAAAGTTTTGACATGCCTCTAGAGATTTTTCTAGAGAATTTTTTAGTTTCTTCTTTTCGAGGAAAATCTAATATTGGTGGTATAGGGGAATTTCGGACTAGAAAATATTTGGAGTGGAGAATTCTCCCCGTTTGGTTTATAAAAAAAGTAAATATTGAGTCCGTGGTTGATACCAAGAGTCAAAAAAAATATATTAAGACTCAAGTTCAGAATTCTGAAAGAATTGATAAAATAACTAAGATGGGTCTGGCCAATCAAAAAAGTCTCTTTTTTGATTGGATGGGAATGAATGAAGAAATCCTAAATTATCCTATAGCAAATTTTGAATTTTTGTTCTTTCCCGAATTTCTCTTATTTTCTAGTACATATAAAATAAAACCATGGGTCATACCAATCAAATTACTTCTTTTCAATTTTAATGAAAAAAAAAATGTTAATAAAACAATTACTCGAAATAAAAACGGTTTTATACCATCAAATGAAAAACAATACCTTAGATTTTATAATCTAACTAACGGCGAAAAAGAAAAACAAAGAAATCCTGAATTAGCTTTACCAAACCAAGAAAAAAATATTGAAGAAAATTATGCAGAATCAAAGATAAAAAAACGTCAAAATCAAAAACAAGACAAAAGAAATACAGAAGTGGACCTTGATTTATTTCTCACAAGGTATTCGCGTTTTCAATTGCGATGGAATTTTTTTATTAAAAAAAAAATTATCAATAATATAAAAATATATTGTCTCTTGAGTAGACTAAAAAATCCAAACGAAATTGCTCTATCTTCGATTGAAAGAGGAGAGATGAACCTAGACATTCTAATGATTGAGAAGAATTTAACTTTTGCAAAATTAATGAAAAAAGGAATCTTGATTTTTGAACCTCTTCGTTTGTCTGTAAAAAACGATGGACAACTTATTATATATAGAACCATAGGTATTTCTTTGGTTCATAAAAACAACCAGCAAATAAGTCAAAGAGACAAAAAAAAAATTGCAAAATCCATTACAAAATATAAAAAAAAAACTGTAAATAGAAAAAAAAACCATTATGATTTCTTTGTCCCTGAAAAAATTTTATCCCCTAAACGACGTAGAGAATTTCGAATTCTAATTTGTTCGAAATTCAAAAAAAAAAGTACAAGGTATAGAAATTCAAGATTTGATAAGAATATTCAAAACTGTGGTCAAGTTTTGAATCAAAAGAAAGATCTTGATAACGATAAAACTAACCTAATTAACTTAAAATTTTTTCTTTGGCCCAATTTTCGATTAGAAGATTTAGCTTGTATGAATCGCTATTGGTTTAATACTAATAAGGGAAATCATTTCAGTATGATAAGAATACATATTTATACGCGATTGAAAATAAATTCATGATAGGTACATTTTACTATATAATTTGACTATATATATAATATAAGTTCCGGTATATGAAAACAACCGTAGGCACAAATCAGCTGGATTGTTTTCAATTTCATCTTTATACATGAGATTGTTTTAATCAATGACATAGATACCAATCGGATCAGATCCATAAATAACTTAACAGAATCCTCCTATTTTTTTTTCAATCTAAATTTAGATTGAAAAAAAATAGCCTCCGTTTTGTTTTATCTATCTATCCAAATCAAATTAGGAATTTACTTAATTCTTTTTTTTTTTTATAAAAATCAAAAAGTTGATAATTAAATTCGGATCCTTATACAAAAAAACTACCATTATTATTACTGATCAGTAAAATTCATATCTTTAAATTCATATTAAAATTAAAAAGGGAAGGATTTCTTTTTATGATAAAAAATTCATTCATTTCATTGCAAGAAAAAAAAGACGAAAGCAGGGGATCCGTTGAATTTCAAGTATTCAGTTTCACAAATAAGATACGAAGACTTACTTCACATTTGGAATTGCACAGAAAAGATTATTTATCTCAGAGAGGTCTACGAAAAATTCTGGGAAAACGTCAACGACTGCTGGTTTATTTGTCAAAAAAAAATAGAGTACGTTATAAAGAATTAATTCATAAGTTGAATATTCGGGAATTAAAAACTCGTTAAAGTCAAAAATTGTGAATTACTAAATTTTTTAAATCTTGAATTTTTTGATAAATTTTTTTTTCAGCACATGCAAGAATGAATCAAGGAAAGAAAAACTTATGAATAGACCAGTTACAAGAAAAGATCTTATGATAGTTAATATCGGACCTCACCACCCATCCATGCATGGTGTTCTTCGCTTAATTGTGACTCTAGATGGTGAAGATGTTGTTGACTGTGAACCTATATTGGGTTATTTACACAGAGGAATGGAAAAAATTGCAGAAAACCGAGCAATTATACAATATTTACCTTATGTAACGCGATGGGATTATTTAGCTACGATGTTTACAGAAGCAATAACAGTAAATGGCCCAGAACAATTGGGAAATATTCAAGTTCCGAAAAGGGCCAGCTATATCAGAGTCATTATGCTTGAATTGAGTCGTATAGCTTCTCATCTGTTATGGCTCGGCCCTTTTATGGCAGATATTGGTGCACAGACGCCTTTTTTCTATATTTTCAGAGAACGAGAATTTGTATATGATCTATTCGAAGCTGCCACCGGTATGAGAATGATGCATAATTTTTTTCGTATCGGAGGAATAGCGGCTGATTTACCTTATGGTTGGATAGATAAATGCTTGGATTTTTGCGATTATTTTTTAACAGAGGTTGTTGAATATCAAAAACTTATTACACGAAATCCTATTTTTTTAGAACGAGTTGAAGGAGTAGGGATTCTTGGTGGAGAAGAGGCCATAAATTGGGGTTTATCCGGACCAATGCTACGCGCATCCGGAATACAATGGGATCTTCGTAAAGTTGATCGTTATGAGTGTTACGATGAATTTGAATGGGAAATTCAGTGGCAAAAACAAGGCGATTCATTAGCTCGTTATTTAGTACGACTTAGCGAAATGACAGAATCCATAAAAATTATTCAACAGGCTCTGGAAGGACTTCCAGGGGGCCCCTATGAGAATTTAGAAAGGAGAGGTTTTGATAGAAAAATGAATTCAGAAATGAATTCAGAATGGAATAATTTTGACTATCGATTCATTAGTAAAAAACCTTCTCCTACCTTTGAATTATCGAAACAAGAACTTTATGTAAGAGTTGAAGCTCCAAAAGGGGAATTGGGAATTTTTCTCATAGGAGATCAAAGTGGTTTTCCTTGGAGATGGAAAATCCGACCACCAGGTTTTATTAATTTGCAAATTCTTCCTGAACTAGTTAAAAGAATGAAATTGGCTGATATTATGACGATACTCGGTAGCATAGATATAATTATGGGAGAAGTGGATCGTTAAAATGATAATTTTTGCAACAGAAGTACAAACTATCAATTCTTTTGTTCGATTGGAATCTTTCAAAGAGGTCTATGGACTCATATGGGGATTTCTTCCTATATTTTCTCTTGTATTGGGGATCGTAACAGGTGTACTAGTACTTGTATGGTTAGAAAGAGAAATATCTGCAAGGATACAACAACGTATTGGACCTGAATACGCCGGCGCGTTGGGAATTCTTCAAGCTCTAGCAGACGGGATAAAACTACTTTTCAAAGAGAATCTTCGTCCATCTAGAGGAAATACTACTTTATTTAGTATTGGACCATCTCTAGCAGTTATCTCAATTTTACTAAGTTATTCAGTAATTCCCTTTAGCAATCACCTTGTTTTAGCAGATTTCAATATCGGTATTTTTTTATGGATTGCCATCTCAAGTATTGCTCCTATTGGACTTCTTATGTCAGGATATGGATCAAATAATAAATATTCTTTTTTAGGTGGTCTGCGAGCTGCTGCCCAATCTATTAGTTATGAAATACCATTAACTCTATGTCTTTTATCAATATCTCTACGTGCGATTCGTTCAAACATAAACTTTTCTTTTGACTATTCGGTTTGTTCTAGCCGAATAAGTTGAAAAACGGAATATATATTTTTCTTTCGGGTTAATGTTAATAAAGGAAATTTGATAGTTATATATGAGTGAAAAAAACTGCTTTTA
This sequence comes from Aethionema arabicum, assembly GCA_000411095.1. Taxonomy (NCBI): domain Eukaryota; kingdom Viridiplantae; phylum Streptophyta; class Magnoliopsida; order Brassicales; family Brassicaceae; genus Aethionema; species Aethionema arabicum. The sequence goes on from ASZG01036146.1 coordinate 6,944, forward strand.
AATTGGCAGTAAAAAGAAAAATTGAGTCTCATTTCCTATGTACAAAGGTGAAACGGAAATAAACATAAGCGTACGCAGTAGTTTACCCCAAGATGGGATGATTAATCATCCTGGCTTGAAGCGGGTTAAAAAAAGTAACCGTATGACGTTTTCACTATCAGTTATATAGATTAAGATAAATGTATTACAAAGTGAGCGGCAATTAGGCAAAAGTGAGTGGATGGTTAGAAACACCAAAATACACAAAGAATTTGTAATAGAGGTTAATCAAATTGAAAAGGATATTTATGCATAACATAAGATAAGAAAAAAAAAAGAAGGTTAATTGGGGCTTAAAATTAGTAGAAATGATCAGACAGTACTCCCCAAGATTCCGATTCAGAGTATGCTCCTATCCACCCCCAAATGGAATGACTATCAGAAACGAAATAATCCTTTATTTTTGAAGTCCACCAACTTTTTGTTTCTCAAAAAGAAAGAAGAATAGAAACGAACCAAGGATGGTTTTTTCATATCTTGAGAAAAAAAATAGAATTTATGTGATGAATAATAAACTAATAGGATGTCTAATTCTTTTTCGTAATTAAAAACAACGATGGGCTTCAATACCTATTTCTATTTTTACAAGGAGTATTTTATTAACGGATTCAGTTATTACTCAATAAATAGAAATTCAAATTAGTAAAGGATGAGATGAATTCCGAAGCGCTTTTTTGATTCTTAGAATTAGAGCAGACAGAATTCCATTGGTATAATTCGGGACCCACCAGATAAATTTTAATTTCAGCTATTTTAGAACACACCATATCCATCTAAATAATACTAATCAGGTCCTTAGATTTTTTATGGCCCCAGAGGAGCCGTATGAGGCGAAGACCTCATGTACGGTTTTGTAATAGCGGTGAGAATAGTAATGTTATCACCGACTAGGATTATCTAACAGTTTAAGTACAGTTGATATAGTTGAGGCACAATCAAAATATGGTTTTTGGGGATGGAATTTGTGGCGTCAACCTATAGGTTTTATCATTTTTCTAATTTCTTCTCTAGCAGAATGTGAGAGGTTACCTTTTGATTTACCAGAAGCGGAAGAAGAATTAGTAGCAGGGTATCAAACTGAATATTCAGGTATCAAATTTGGTTTATTTTACGTTGCTTCTTATCTAAATCTATTAATTTCCTCATTATTTGTAACAGTTCTATACTTAGGCGGTTGGAATATTTCTCTTCCGTATATATCTAGTCTGGAGCTATTTGAAAGGGATCAAATTTTTGGAACAACAATTGGTATCTTTATTACATTAGCTAAAACTTATTTGTTCTTGTTCATTTCTATCACAACAAGATGGACTTTACCTAGGCTACGAATGGATCAACTATTAAATTTTGGATGGAAATTTCTTTTACCTATTTCCCTCGGTAATCTATTATTAACAACTTCTTTCCAAGTCTTTTCACTTTAAATTGAAAATGAATCCAACATATTGCTTACTTGTTTTAAACAAGAGAACGAAACAACGATCAAATTATTCATAGATAATTACGATATGCTTCCTATGATAACCGGGTTCATGAATTATGGTCAACAAACCCTCCGAGCGGCAAGGTATATTGGTCAAGGTTTCATGATAACCTTATCCCACACAAATCGTTTACCTGTAACTATTCAATATCCCTATGAAAAATTAATAACATCGGAACGTTTTCGCGGTCGAATCCATTTTGAATTTGATAAATGCATTGCTTGTGAAGTATGTGTTCGAGTATGTCCTATAGATCTCCCTGTTGTTGATTGGAAATTGGAAACTCCTATTCGAAAAAAACGATTGCTTAATTACAGTATTGATTTTGGAATTTGTATATTTTGTGGTAATTGTGTTGAGTATTGTCCAACAAATTGTTTGTCAATGACTGAAGAATATGAATTTTCAACTTATGATCGTCACGAATTGAATTATAATCAAATAGCCTTGGGTCGTTTACCAATATCAGTAATTGACGATTATACTATTCGAACAATTTGGAATTCACCTCAAATAAAAAAAGGATAAACCTATTAATTTTATTAATAAAATAATTCCAAAATTTTGAATTATATATTATATAAAGAATTTCATTAAAAACGTGTATTGTCTTTATATAATAATATTAAGTATTAAATATAATAATATTAAGTATTAAGCCTCATTCTTTTAATCGAATATATGTCTAATTACTTTCTTGAAATGGATAGGTTGAAAATAGACGTTAGAATAAAAAAAGTGAAATTGTCCAACACTTGTATTGTATCTACAGCAATCCATATCCATTAGATTCTAATTTCACTCTATTAGAAACATATTCAAAAAAGATTTCCCGGTTAAATTAATAAGGTCATGAAACGCATTTCGATTTTTTTTTATAATATAATGGATTTGCCTGGACCAATACATGATTTTCTTTTAGTTTTTCTGGGATCTGGTCTTCTAGTCGGAAGTCTGGGGGTGGTCTTATTTCCCAACCCAATATTTTCAGCCTTTTCCTTAGGATTTGTTCTTGTTTGTGTATCTTTATTGTATATTTTATCAAATTCCCATTTTGTAGCTGCTGCACAGCTCCTTATTTACGTGGGGGCCATAACTGTTTTAATCATATTTGCTGTGATGTTCATGAATGATTCAGAATATTCCACAGATTTAAATCGGTGGACTGTTGGGGATGGGATTACTTCGTTGATTTGTACAACTATTCTTTTTTCATTAATTTCGACTATTCTTGATACGTCATGGTACGGGGTTATTTGGACTACAAGATTAAACCAGATTCTAGAGCAAGATTTAATAAGTAATAGTCAACAAATAGGAATTCATTTATCAACAGATTTTTTTCTTCCATTTGAACTAATTTCAATAATTCTTTTAGTTGCTTTGATAGGTGCAATTTCTGTGGCTCGTCAATAAACAACTTTCGAATTTGTAAAGCCCAAAGAAAACTTGTTGTATGTTATGATATTTTTTGCGTTTCATTCAATTTAATTTGATTGAATATTATTTCATATTTAAAATAAAAAATTTTTTATTTGATATATTATATATCTATATAATATATAGTTTGATAATATATCTTAATATATATTATCAAAATTTTTTTACCTAATATAATTTTTATTCGTACTTTTTTGTTCTATTCTAGTTTATTAAATCTGTTGAATTATTTTTCATATTAAAATGAATCAAAATTGATAAGGAGTTGACGAATGATACTCGAACATGTACTTGTTTTGAGTGCCTATTTATTTTTTATTGGTCTTTATGGATTGATTACGAGTCGAAATATGGTTAGGGCTCTTATGTGTCTTGAACTTATACTCAATGCAGTTAATATGAATTTCGTAACATTTTCTGATTTTTTTGATAATTCCCAATTAAAAGGGGATATTTTCTGCATTTTTGTTATAGCAATTGCAGCCGCTGAAGCAGCTATTGGATTAGCTATAGTCTCGTCAATTTATCGTAACAGAAAATCAACTCGCATCAACCAATCGACCTTATTAAATAAGTAGGTTGCATAAATAAAAAAACGAGAGATTTAAATTTAGCATATATAATAGGTTATTACCTACTCGATTATATTTGTAAAAATCTAAGAAATCTAAGTATTTTAGCCCTCTTTTTTAGCAATTGAACCAGAATTCATTACAAAAATTCTGTTAACGGAAATCATTGATTCATCTAGTATTTTAATATATCATTCAGGTAGAAGTTTACTAGATTGAAAATTTATGACATTCAAAAAACGATAGATCCTATGTCACATTCAGTAAAAATATATGATACCTGTATAGGATGTACTCAATGTGTCCGAGCATGCCCTACAGACGTATTAGAAATGATACCTTGGGATGGATGTAAAGCTAAGCAAATTGCTTCCGCTCCAAGAACAGAGGACTGTGTTGGTTGTAAGAGATGTGAATCCGCCTGTCCAACGGATTTTTTGAGCGTTCGAGTTTATTTATGGCATGAAACAACTCGAAGCATGGGTCTAGCTTATTGATACGGTACCCAAAACCTCATTTGAATAAATTTTGAATACATTTGATTTTTTTTATTGACAAGTACTCGTACTCAAAAAAGTTAAATTAGATTTTTTATTTATATATTTTTTTTGAGTACGCGTTCTTTGAACTTGGTGTATCTTGTCTTTACCACGAATTATTTTCCTTGGTTAACAATAATTGTAGTTTTTCCAATATCTGCTGGTTCATTAATGTTATTTCTCCCGTATAGGGGAAATAAAGTAAATAAATGGTATACTATATGCATTTGTATCTTAGAACTTCTTCTAACGACCTACGCCTTTTGTTATAATTTTAAAATGGACGATCCTTTAATTCAACTGTCCGAAGATTATAAATGGATCAATTTTTTGGATTTTTACTGGAGACTGGGAATAGATGGACTTTCAATAGGAACTATTTTACTGACAGGATTTATTACTACTTTAGCTACTTTAGCGGCTTTTCCAGTTACGCGGGATTCCCGATTATTCCATTTCCTGATGTTAGCAATGTACAGCGGTCAAATAGGATCATTTTCTTCTCGGGATCTTTTACTTTTTTTCATCATGTGGGAATTAGAATTAATTCCCGTTTATCTACTTTTATCCATGTGGGGTGGAAAGAAACGTCTGTATTCAGCTACAAAATTTATTTTATACACTGCAGGAAGTTCCATTTTTTTATTAATAGGAGTTTTAGGTATAAGTTTATATGGTTCGAACGAACCAACATTAAATTTGGAGCTATTAGCTAATCAATCCTATCCTGTTACACTCGAAATAATATTGTATATTGGATTTCTTATTGCTTTTGCTGTCAAATCACCGCTTATACCTTTACATACTTGGTTACCTGACACCCACGGCGAGGCGCATTACAGTACTTGTATGCTTCTTGCTGGAATCCTATTAAAAATGGGAGCATATGGATTGGTTCGAATCAATATGGAATTATTACCTCACGCGCATTCTCTGTTTTCTCCTTGGTTGATGGTAGTAGGTACAATCCAAATAATTTATGCAGCTTCAACATCTCCCGGTCAACGTAATTTAAAAAAGAGAATAGCCTATTCTTCTGTATCTCATATGGGTTTTATAATTATAGGTATTGCTTCTATAACGGATCCTGGACTTAATGGAGCTATTTTACAAATAATCTCTCATGGATTTATTGGCGCTGCACTTTTTTTTTTGGCAGGAACGAGTTATGATAGAATTCGTCTTGTTTCTCTTGACGAAATGGGTGGAATGGCTATTTCCATTCCAAAGATATTTACAATGTTCACTATCTTATCGATGGCTTCCCTTGCATTGCCGGGCATGAGTGGTTTTGTTGCAGAATTCATCGTTTTTTTTGGAATAATTACCAGCCAAAAATATCTCTTAATGGCAAAATTTTTCATTATTGTTGTAATGGCAATTGGAATTATATTAACTCCTATATATTTATTATCTATGTCACGTCAAATGTTTTATGGATACAAGTTAATTAATGCCCAAAACTTTTCGTTTTTTGATTCTGGACCCCGAGAGTTATTTATTTCAATCTCGAGTCTTCTACCCATAATAGGTATGGGTATTTACCCAGATTTTGTGCTCTCATTAGCAAGTAACAAAGTGGAATCCATTTTATCTAATTATTTTTATGGGTAGTTTTCAGGAACTAAAAAACGCAGTAAATTGAATTATAATCCGAAGTCTTTGGTCTTTATATTGTGAGAACCTTTTGAATCATTCTACTACTTGATTCAAAAGGTTCTTGATGGTTTACTACTAAATTAGATTTCTTAACTTATCTGAAGTTATATATAGATCCTATTCTTTTTTTATTTGGATTTTCATTCCTTTATTTTTTGTTTAGTATTTTAGTTAATTAGATGTAAATGACCCATAACTATGTAAACCTATTCCTAAAAGATTGACACCAAAATAGCATATCCAAATTACAAGAAAACCTATCGAAGCCACAATTGCAGAATTTATACCCCTACCATTTTTTTTTGTTTTAATATGTAAAAAAATCGCGAATATGGTCCAAGTAATAAATGCCCAGGTTTCTTTTGGATCCCAATTCCAATATGACCCCCATGTCTCATTAGCCCATACAGCTCCTGAAAGAATGCCCATGGTTAAAAAGAGAAATCCAAGACTAATAATACGATAACTCCAATAATCTAATTGTTCAATCAATTGATACCTATAATAATTTCTAGAAAAACTCAAATTAATGTTTTGTCTTAGTAAAATAGAATTTCTTTCATTTATATAGTAAAGTACACCAAAAGAAAAAAATTCAGTTAATAATTTTTTTTTTTTTTTATTCTTTTTGTAAAAAAACGGTCCGACTTTGCGAAATGTAATCACTAGAAGAGCTATTGATAATAATGATCCGCATAACAGAGCGCCATAGCCTAATACCATCATACTTACGTGCATCATTAACCACTGGGATTGGAGAGCTGGTACTAATATTGCGGATTGAGGCATTTTGTTTAAAAGACCAGAAGTAGCAAAACCCTGAATAAAAATAGCACTTGGCGCAGTTATTGCATTTAAGTGATTTTTTTGTTTTTTATTAAAATAGGAAACCATATGAATAATGGAGAAAGCCCATGAAAGAAAAATTAAGGATTCATATAAATTACTTAATGGAAAATGTCCTGAATAAATCCAACGAGTGAATAAGAATCCGGTTATACTAAAAAACGTAATTACGATTCCTTTATCTGATGAATCATAAAATCCTATGCTTTCATCTAAATTAACTAATAAAGTTAAAAAATAAATTGTCATTACAATTGAAACGACCGAAAAAGATATATGAGTTAATATATGCTCCAAAATTGAAAAAATCATAAAAAATTTGTTAAAAATTAAAAGTAGGTTTTGCCCGCGTTTAGAAAAAAAATCGGGAATGAATTTGATTATAAAACTTATATATAATATCTCTTTTATAAGATCTTATGCCGCTACTCGGACTCGAACCGAGATGCTCTAGCACTGCTTCCTAAGAGCAGCGTGTCTACCAATTTCACCATAGCGGCAACTTGTTCAAAACAATAGTAACAATTTTTTATTCAATCGTCGAGATTCCAATTTAAATAAAGAAGTCAATTCAATGGAATTTACAGTGGATTTCATGAATAAAAATTTTTTTAATAGGTATTTCGGATTGTCAATTAAATTAATTAATTTAATTTGAAGAACCTTTTGATTTCTCTTAAAGATCTTGCATTTCTTTTTTAAGAAATGCAAGATCTTTAATTCTTTTAGTGACGGGGAAAATAAGCCCTTTTGGAACTTCAAAAAAAAGATTTTTATATTAAATAAATCGTAAAAAAAAAAAAAAAGAAATAAAACAAAATGTGAAACCTTCTTTTTTATCTATATATTGATATTGGATTTTTTTATTCTAAAAAAAGGGTTTTCGAATTTAGTAGATGAAAGCCAAAACATTCAAAAAAGAGATCCTTTTTTTTTTTTCCTCATTTTTTGACTCTTTTTTATTTTATATGTATTCTCCTATTTTTTTTTAAGTTCGACTAATTAGAATTAGTCTAGTGTTTTTTTATTTATTTTGTTGTACAAAAAAACTTTTTGAATTACCTGTAGAAAGTGATTTCCCTAACGAAAACGCTTTCAACGATGTCCAATACCCTTTCCTTTTCCAAATTTTTTTACGAATACGCTTTTTCGAGATCGAAGTACGTTTTTTTGGAACTGCCATTCAAAAATTTAAAAAGTTATTCAGTGGTATAATTGGATGTCAAAGACATTTATTATTCTATTCTTTAGTACTCCATATCAAGCTAGTACTCCATATCAAGCTAGTAATCAAGCTAGTTTTTTCTTTCCAATTTTATTAGATATTATTTTCAAAACAAAAAAGACATCCAAAAATTGAAGAACCCAACCTTTTTTTTTTTTACGTTTGCTTTTTTATATTTATTTAATAAAATTGATTTATTAAAGAATTTGATTTTATTTCACTTTTCAAATCCGTACGAGAGTACTCATTTAATTAATCTATACTGATAGATTTTATTATCAATAAAATGATTGATATTTTTGCACTTCATATGTAAAAAAGTGTGGGTTCTCATAATCTTTCTTGGAAATTCAAACGGTTCACTTAGTGTAATGGAAGACAATCACTAAATTCCATTATGAATTCCTTAATGATTCTAAATAATAAAACTTAAATAACTTTTTTGTTAGGTAAAGTTTATTATTATTATATAATATAATAAATAGTATAGTAAGGATTTTTTGGTCGTGTAACTCTGTGTTCTATTTTTAATATATGTATATAAATTATTGTAATACGGAATTCTAATTCACTTTTTGTGTATCTGCATAAAATCACAATTTTATTTAGTAGTAAAAAGAAAAAGAAATTTTTTTTGACAGTAACTTAGTAATATTATTTAATCATTTCTCATTTTTGGATTTGAATATATATTTCTTTTTCTATTTAGGTTTGAAATAGCGTGATTTTTTATTGTCCCCTTTCACAAAAATATATATATACAAACCAGTGAATAAGAAATAATAAATTTAAGAATAAAATAAAACGGGTTTTTTATTTTATGGAACATACATATCAATATTCATGGATCATACCTTTCATTCCACTTCCAGTGCCTTTTTTACTAGGAGTTGGACTTCTCCTTTTTCCGACAGCAACAAAAAACCTTCGTCGTACGTGGTCTTTGCTTAGTATTTTTTTGTTAAGTATAGTTATGATCTTTTCACTCTATCTATCTATTCAACAAATTCTTAGAAGTTGTATTCATCAAAACGTATGGTCTTGGACCATAAATAATGACTTGTCTTTTGAGTTCGGTTACTTTATTGATCCACTGACTTGTATTATGTTAATATTAATTACCACTGTTGGAATTTTGGTTCTGATTTATAGTGATAATTATATGTCTCATGATCAAGGATATCTGAGGTTTTTTGCTTATATGGGTTTTTTTAATACGTCAATGTTAGGATTAGTTACTAGTTCTAATTTGATACAAATTTATTTTTTTTGGGAACTTGTTGGAATGTGTTCCTATTTATTAATAGGTTTTTGGTTCACACGACCTATCGCAGCAAATGCTTGTCAAAAAGCTTTTGTAACTAATCGTGTAGGGGATTTTGGTTTATTATTAGGAATTTTAGGTCTTTATTGGGTAACGGGCAGTTTCGAATTTCAGGATTTGTTTGAAATATTCAATAATTTGATTTTAAATAATAGAGTAAATCTCTTATTCCTTATTTTATGTGCCTTTCTATTATTTATGGGTCCTATTGCTAAATCCGCACAATTTCCGCTTCATGTATGGTTACCTGATGCCATGGAAGGTCCTACTCCTATTTCGGCTCTTATACATGCTGCTACTATGGTAGCGGCGGGAATTTTTCTTGTAGCTCGTCTTCTTCCTCTTTTTATAGTTATCCCTTCTATAATGTATATAATATCTTTGATAGGTATAATAACAATACTCTTAGGAGCTACTTTAGCTCTTGCTCAAAAAGACATTAAGAGAGGTTTAGCCTATTCTACAATGTCTCAATTGGGTTATATGATGTTAGCTCTAGGTATGGGGTCTTATCGATCCGCTTTATTTCATTTGATTACTCATGCTTATTCGAAAGCTTTATTGTTTTTAGGATCTGGATCAATTATTCATTCAATGGAAGCTATAGTTGGATATTCTCCCGATAAAAGTCAGAATATGATTCTTATGGGTGGTTTGACAAAACACGTGCCGATTACAAAAACTGCCTTTTTATTAGGAACACTTTCTCTTTGTGGTATTCCCCCCCTTGCTTGTTTTTGGTCTAAAGATGAAATTCTTACGGATAGTTTGTTGTTTTCGCCAATTTTTGCAATAATAGCTTGTTCAACAGCGGGATTAACCGCATTTTATATGTTTCGGATTTATTTACTTACTTTTGAAGGACATTTAAACACTTATTTTCTGAATTATAGTGGAAAAAAAAGTAGCTCCTTCTATTCAATCTCTTTATGGGGTAAAGAAGATGAAAAAAAAATTAATAGAAATTTTTGTTTAGTACCGTTATTAACAATGAATAATAAGAAAAGAGCTTCTTTTTTTTCCAAGAAAACATATAAAATTAATAATAATGTAAGAAATAAAACTTTGATTACTGTTGCAAATTGTGCACTTAATAAAAGAACTTTCTATTATCCCCGTGAATCAGACAATACTATTTTATTTCCTATGCTTGTATTACTTTTTTTTACTTTGTTTATTGGAGCCATAGGAATTCCTTTGAATCAAGAAGGATTTGATATATTATCAAAATTATTCACGCCATCAATAAACCTTTTGCATAAAAATTCAACAAATTTTGTGGATTGGTATGAATTTTTTAGAAATGCTACTTTTTCAGTCAGTATAGCTTTTTTTGGAATATTTATAGCATATTTTTTATATAAGCCTTTTTATTCATCTTTATTAAATTTAACCTTACTTAATTCATTTCAAAAATGGAGTTCTAAACCTATTTATTGGGAAAAACTAATAAATTGTCTATATAATTGGTCGTATAATCGTGCTTACATAGATACTTTTTATAAAAAATCTTTAACTGAAAGTATAAGAAGATTAGCAAAACAAATTCAATTTTTTGATAAACGAATAATTGATGGAATTACAAATGGAGTAGGTATTACAAGTTTCTTTGTAGCAGAATTCACAAAATATATAGGTGGAAGTCGTATCTCTTCGTATCTGTTCTTGTATTTATCTTATGTATTTCTTTTTTTTTTATTTTTAAAAATTCTAAATTAGAATTTT
>ASZG01036147.1:0-17995 GCA_000411095.1 Aethionema arabicum
ATATATATATATATATATATATATATATATTCACACATGCATACATCTCGATTTATGTTAAGAATATCATATCGCGACCGACTTAGTATATATTCTAATACAACTATTAGACTACAAATTTATGTTTGGATATATATGGATATGTGTAAATATATTATATAATATAATATTATACTTATAAACCAAATATATGATATTATTAACTATAGCTAATAAGAGGTGATTGGGAAAAAAAACTAATAAGAGGTGTTATCCTGTGTTTTTTAAAGGAAAATGAAGTTGTCTAGTTATGAATAAATTGGTTTTAATTTAAAATTTATAATTATATATCAAATTTGTCTCAAACTGATATAATTAACTAAAAATATGATTCCATCATGGAATTAATGTTGTAGTGTTACAAAAAAAATTAGACTGAAAATAAGAAAGATTTGATGCTGGTTTAATTTTAAACAATAAATCTTCTCGATAGTTCGAGTTAACTTTTAATTAAAAATCTTCTCACTACACGACATAACTAACTTTTTCGATTCACGTCATCATCTTTGGATCGAATCTTAGCTAGTTGTTGCTTGTTACTTACCAGCTTAGCATTTCACATATTTCATACTTTTTATTTAATTATTCATTACTTTAAATTTAATTTTAAGTAGTATATTTGATGATATGTTTAAAGATAGAAACATATATCGTAATTCTATATTATTTCATCTTCTTATGTATTATTTATGATTTATTTAGTATAAATACAATTGAGAACTATCGAACATTTATAGATTAAAAATATAAATTATCGTTGAAATTCCCTTGAAATTAAATATTTAAATTAAAAGAGTCCAAGAGGTGGTCAAAATAAATATGTAAGGAAAATAAGTGTTTTATCCGATATGTATTTATTTGACAAATATAGAAACAACAACATTAACTTTTAAATAAATTACGACACCCTAATTAAAAAATATAAATAAATTACGAGACGCAATAATTAAAAAAAAAAAATCTATTAGCTAGTATTTTGTTTAATTTTGAGTGACTTAGATGATGAAATTAAGAACATTTCATGAATGTGTACATATATGGTATGCATGATTCATACACACACAAGTTTTTTAATTAATACGAATACGTATACGTATTTCTATACGAGTTACTTCGTCAAACACGCAATCAATTGAACATTTTTGTTTATAATAATGTGAGATCAGATAAAGTTGACTATTGGTTTTATTTTTATAAACTATAAATTGAACTAAATATAAAATATTTATATTTTTGGCCTCATAAATTCTCAATTAATACATACACAAACTTTTGGGAGTATTATACTTTTTTGTTGACATGACTTAAAACATACATACATATACATCTATATTCATTTCACTTTTTTTTGTTTAAATAGTATATATTTTCAACTAAGAATTAAAGACTTTTTTTTCAAGGAATTAAAGACTTACTTAAATAGTTATAATGTATTGGGATCTAGATTAAGAAATCAAATTATTATTTTCTAGAGTTGGTATCTGAATTCAGATTCACAGACGAATATATATATATATATGATTGGCCAAGTACATTTAGTGGACTGTTGGATATAATTAAGAATCAGCCATTTTTGGTATATCGTACAGTGGAGTAGTTAGATTTTTTTATATTTTTTTAATCATAAGAAGAAAAAACAATTAGACAACGTGAAATTTAATGTAATTCTAAATAGACTAAACAAAAAGTTTAATTTACTATGATATATTCTTATTTGGAAGAAACATTTACTAATGATAGGATTTTTAGATTTCTTTATTTATCGAAAGTTTTGATTAACAAACTATATAATTTCAAACTAAATTTTAGAATGTTTTTCAAAACGCAAATCATATATTTTAATTTTAGTTTGTCTGTGTTATGTATTTTGTAAGAAACAAATAAATATATATCATAAAATTGAGATATTTTTCATATTTATATTCATCATGTAGATGCTAACACTTTCCAACTTATTTTTCCCTCTCATTCATATAAAAAAAAAGAGAGGAAATCAATGGCTACCTTCGCCATGGAATCGCCGCCGATCAAGCAACGGAAAATTGACGATGAACGCAGAGGAGACACCATAATTGATGGATTACCTGACCATGTAGCTGTTGTATGTCTCTCTCTCGTTCGTCAGCCGTCGTTAATCGCCGCCGTGTGTTCACGGTGGCGACGTCTCCTTTACTCTCCAGGTTTCCCGCCATTTCAGTCACTGTACGCGTTATTTGTCGATAATGATTCGAATCGGGTTAAATCTTCTGTTAGATTCATGAGTTTTGACCCGATTGCTACTCGATGGGACCCGCTTCCTCCGCTTCCACCTGATTCGTCTCTTTGCCGGATTCTATACCGTCACCCAAGCTTCATTTCCTTTAATCTCCCGATTCAGTGTGTTTCCGTCGCCGGAAAACTTATCCTCCTTGCAGGTAGTAACAAGGAACTGTCTCCGGCGCTCACTAATCCTCTAATCTTCGATCCGATTTCATTAATCTGGACATCAGGTCCCTCACTGAGAGCTTCCAGACGATGGTGCGCAGCTGGATCTTACGGCGGAGCTATTTACGTCGCGAGTGGAATCGGTTCTCAATTTTCTCCCGATATCGCTAGATCGATGGAGAAATTAGATCTGAGCGGGGAAATCGAAGGGCGAAAGAGTTGGGAGAAGCTAAAAGATCTGAGAGATGGACGATTTAGTCGAGAAGCCATAGATGCAGTAGGATGGAGAGGTAAAATCTTGATGGTGAATGCGAAAGGAGACGTGATTAAAGAAGGAACGATATACGACATTGATAAAAACGAGTGGGAGACAATGCCGGAAGCTATGCTGGTTGGTTGGAGAGGTCCGGTGGCGGCGATGGAGGAGAAGAGACTGTATTCGGTGGATGAGACGAAAGGGACAGTGAGAGAGTATGAAGAAGAGAAGGAAGAATGGAGAGAAGTGATGATGGAGGAAGATGGAGTTGAGAAGCTTAAAGGAGCTCAACAAGTGACGGCGTTCGCCGGAAAATTATGTGTAATTAGTGGTGGAGGAAGAATAGTGGTGGTGGATGTTGCAATCGAACCGGCTAAGAGTTGGAACGTTCAGATTCCTCAGGGTATTGAACCGGTTTCGGTTTTCGTCTTACCGAGAATGACTCGGTTTGAATTTTGATTAGGTAAGTTTTTTTTTAATTGTTTATAATTATAGTTTTTTTTACAAAATTTATTTCGGAAATTCCCCGGAATACATTTTTGATAATATTATAAATTTGATTTTTTTTTATATATTTTATGTCTGTTAGCATATTTAAGAAACAAAACTTAATTATCACATTTTATTAAAGAAATTATTTAATTTCTATATTTACTGATGAACTAATTTGATCTAACCAATAGATTTGGTATTCGATTATCACTATTCAAATTTTAATATAGGTCTTTTATAATGTGTATATTTGTTAATATTTTGAAGCATAGTTCAACCTAATATATTAATAAATTACAAATTTAGTGAATCAACTTATATAATTCAGTTAGATTAAGCTATGCAATTCAAATTTGGAAAGTTTAATTGAAATTTACCTAATTTTTTTTTATTGAGGTTGAATATGTGACACTTTCCAGCATGTAGTTTTTTTTAAAGCTTTATTCTATACAATAAGACCATATAGTATAAATATAATTGTCACTGGTATTTGTTTTCAAAATTGTGGATATAGATATGTTGTTTTGCTAATGAAATAAAATTAATGTCTCTTAAACTTTACAAGTTTAATTCAAATTTCATGGATAAAAAATTCATGGTAGTTATTTTTATTTTTGTTTACCATTATATATGTTGTACCAATAACATTTTAACATTGAGGTAATGAGGAAGTATTTTTTTAATTTAGTAATTTTATAAAAATGCCAAAGTTTTAAAATTTTCCACGTGGAAAATAATGAAAAAACGCTCGTCAAAATTTTGAAATAAGAGCGCGTGCATACACTGTCCAATAATACCGAGCGTGAGATTTTTTACGCCACCGATTTAAACGTAGAAACCAAAATTCCCCCACACTCTCTCTCTCTCTTTCTTTCTCTCTCTGATTACGCTCCACCCTAGTCTCTCTCCTCCTTTTGTCGTTCTTTCTCTCTCTTGCCGGCACGAAGAACACGAAGAAAATTTATTTTTGAAAATAGAGAGAGAAGCTGAGGGTGACCTCACGAAGAAGGCTTCGTGTTTAGATCGATAAGATCGATAGTCGTTGGCAGAGAGATTTATTTGTGAAAAATGTCTGAGGAAGAGAAGTTGTTGAAGGAGGCTAAGAAGCTTCCGTGGGAAGATCGATTAGGGCATAAGAATTGGAAGGTTAGGAATGAGGCTAATGTCGACCTTGCTTCCGTTTGTGATTCTATTACCGATCCTAAGGATCCTCGCCTTCGAGATTTCGGTGAGCTATTCTCCCTCGTTATCTTTTGGTTGTTAGGGTTTATTTCTGTGTTTCTTAGGCTTAGATCTGATTGGGGCAGTTTATCTCGGTGTGGATCTGCTTTGAATTTCGATCATGATAGAAATGTGATGTATCCAGGGTTCTCTCTGGCTTTACTTATTTTTGAATTTCGGCTTGTTTGGATTCGCAGGTCATATATTTAGAAAGACGGTGGCGGATTCTAATGCGCCGGTGCAAGAGAAAGCGCTTGATGCGTTGATAGCGTTTTTGCGGGCAGCTGACGCAGACGCAGGAAGGTAACGCTGCCTGGATTTGTTTTTTTTTTAATTCTAGAAAACTCCATGATTTTTGCATGTAACACCATTGGTTCTGCTTCTGTATGCTCTTGAAGATACGCAAAGGAAGTTTGCGATGCCATTGCGGCCAAATGCCTCACAGGTCGGCCAAAGACTGTGGAAAAGGCTCAGGCAGCTTTCTTGCTCTGGGTAGAATTAGAGGCAGTGGATGTCTTTCTGGTATGGCCTTCACTCTCTTGCAGCGCTATATAGTTGCAATTACACTTAACCCATGCATAGGTTCGCCATCTATTCCTAGCTTTGTTTGCTAGATTTCTGACATGGTGTAGAATATTTAGTCATCATAGAATCAGTGACATAGAATATATTTCAATGCTGTGTTATGGTAGGTGTCTTGTACTGACTAAGCATTAGACAACAGTTCTTAACTCCACTTGACATGAAGTTTTCCGATCTTTAATTTTCAAATGTCAAGAGTATGGTTATGAATGGTGTACTTTCTAGGAGAACATTATTTTGATACAAATAAAGAGATTCAGCTTGTTTATAGGACACGTTGGAAAAAGCTATAAAGAACAAAGTTGCAAAAGCTGTGGTACCAGCAGTAGACGTTATGTTTCAAGCGCTCAGGTTTGTTCTGAAGTCCTTGTTAGTTTTCTCCATTACTTATTAATTTCTAACATGTGAATTATGGACACTGTGTTTTTTTTTCTTCTATCCTAGTGAATTTGGCTCGAAGGTTATTCCGCCCAAAAGGATTTTAAAGATGCTTCCTGAGCTTTTTGACCACCAAGATCAGAATGTCCGAGCATGTGCCAAAGGGGTAACTCTTGAATTATGTCGCTGGATTGGAAAGGACCCTGTCAAGTCTATATTGTTTGAGAAAATGAGGGATACAATGGTAAGTGTTATTAGAACATTCTTGTTTTGTTTAGAGTTGGAAAAATGAAATATGAATGTAGTCAGTACAGATAGAATATGGGATCCTGTACACATCAGACCTGCCATGCTTTAAGTTCGTAGGTCTTTAAGGTTATGTAAAAGCGTCAATGGAAGATGTTCGACCTGTCACCTGTACTTAACCTGTATTGATTATCTCATACACTTCTAGACGCTAATATTTTGTTTTATTGAACTATGTAAGAAAAAAGAGCTGGAGGCTGAGCTTGCCAACGTTTCAGGGGGAGCCAAGCCTACTCGAAAGATAAGGTATATATCGCTTGGGATTTACCTTTTAATTCATGATCTTATTGTTTGCCTGCATGTTGTAAAAGATGAAAAAGTACCGCACATGTTTTTTCCAAAGTGACAATTGAGTTATTTCTGATTGATTTTGAAGGTCTGAGCAAGACAAGGAGCCAGAGGCAGAAGCAAGTTCGGATGTTGTTGGTGCTGGGCCCAGTGATGAACCGGTTGCTGATGGTAAGTATTTTATGCTTCAATGAAATGTTACTTAACGTTTGAAGAAGCTGCTTACTTTGAGTCTTCTTTATCTACTTGCTGTCATCAGTTCCCCAGGAAATAGACGAGTATGATCTTATGGATCCTGTGGACATTTTGGCTCCTTTAGAAAAGTCTGGGTTCTGGGAAGGAGTGGTGAGTTCTGATGCCTAATGTTACATTTTCATATGTTATGCCTTGACTGAAGAACTTTTTGATATCCTAGTTACTTTCCATATGCATCACTTGTGGCACTTTGTGTTTTCTAACTATATTTCTTTTTTATAGAAAGCTACAAAGTGGTTAGAACGTAAAGAGGCTGTTGCAGAGCTAACAAAGCTTGGTTCAGTCACGAAAATCGCACCTGGTGATTTTTCAGAAGTTTGTCGGACGTTAAAGAAGGTAATTTAACTTCCCAAAATACTAGGTTTAGGCAACGCTGTAGCTAATCGTTCAAAATTGATTTAAAACTGCTTATCATTTCTCTTTGCAGCTTATCACAGATGTGAACTTGGCTGTTGCAGTTGAAGCTATTCAAGCAATTGGAAATCTTGCACGTGGTCTGAGAACACACTTCTCAGCTAGTTCAAGGTTTATGCTGCCTGTTTTACTTGTGAGTATCCTCTGATAGTTTTGGGACTAGACTATTAACTCCGTTTATGTAGCATTTGATACAAATTGTTGGCCTTTTGTCTCACACCGTTTATTTTGAACAGGAAAAATTGAAAGAGAAGAAACCAACAGTTGCAGAGGCACTTACACAAACGCTACAAGCAATGTACAAAGCTGGGTGTTTGAATCTTGTTGACATTATAGAAGGTAAGAGTAGTTTATCTTGGATTGTGTTATCAAGCTCTATTGATAGGTTCATGATATTTTGCTCAAATGTATATATGTTTATCATCATTGAGATGCTTGTCGACCAGGTTTATCTGTTTTCCTCAAACTTCTTAGTCTGTCCTCAGTTGTCTGACCAACTTTGGTCTCATTTGCAGATGTTAAGACGGCAGTAAAAAACAAAGTTCCTCTTGTGCGTTCTTTAACTTTGAACTGGGTGACATTCTGCCTTGAAACAAGCAACAAGGCTCTAATTTTAAAGGCTCACAAAGAGTATGTCCCTTTATGTATGGAGGTAGTATTTCTCTGTCTAATGGCTCTTGAATTTATTAAATTGAACAGGAATGAATTGTACGACAGTCAGTTTTTATCAAACATAAAATACAGTAGCAAGTTATATGGAACAAGTTGGCGCCGGAAGGAAAAATAATTTGTATAAGATACTCTGGTTTGTAGGTGGACGCTAAAGTCAAGCGGAATTTTATTGCACTTACCATTGATTTAATCTATATGTAGCACTGGAGAAAATCATTTTTGTTATGAACTTAGAACTGTAACTGGAATGTCTGATGATGCAGTGTCTCAATGATGGAACTCCTGATGTGAGGGATGCAGCATTTTCGGCTTTGGCTGCAATAGCAAAGGTAAATGACTCTTGTACTTCATTTATCTTTTTTCTCGTATCTTTATTGTCTCTTGGCTCTTTCAGTCTGTAGGTATGAGACCTTTGGAAAGGTCATTGGAAAAACTGGATGACGTTAGGAGAAAGAAACTTTCAGAAATGATTGCTGGTTCTGGAGGTGGTGAATCAACTGTTGCAAGCTCAGGTTTGTGGTCTTCCACTCCTTAGCCGTTATACAGGACATCAAGTTTTGTTTGTAAGTTCACTACCGTTCTAATTGTATTCTACATTCATATAATAGCGACGGTTCAATCTTCAGTTGGGAGCACGGCCACAGGGGTATGTTCTTCTTCCTATCTCCAGTGTCACTTAATATTCAGTTCCGTGAATGGTTGTTGTTCTTTCCTTCTGATGGGAGTCGGATAAGGCATCTCAATGTGGAGAGTGGATATTTGACATATTTAGTTTTAGATGCCTTGCCTTTTCCCATCTTGGCTAAGAGACTTTGTATGTCTTGTGTTGTATCTGGTCACATAATTGTTATACCACTTTGAATTTCTGCAGAACTCAGAGGCTTCCTTTGTAAGGAGGTCAGCAGCAAGCATGTTGAGTGGGAAAAGACCTGCTCCTTCTGCTGTGAGTTTTCTCTTTACTCTCGTGATTACAGTAGTTTTAGGTTTTTCGATCATCTGCACACCTATTCTTTTTCTCAATTTCGTCATGACTCTAGCGTTACCCCTGGTCAACAAAATAATGAAAAAGAGTGATGGGGGATTGTTTTTATTTGGTTGTCTAATGACATGGGTTAACATTAACGCTGACATTTGATAGCCTGCAAACAAGAAGGGAGGGACAACCAAACCAGGTGGAAGCAAAAAAGGTGATGGTGCTGTACGGAATGAAAGTTCAAAATCTGTTGAACCACCTGAAGATGTTGAGGTACATCTAATCGTCATTGCAGTATCAGATCCCGGCTAGTTATAAGATTATCCATGAATGGTTATGCTATTGGCTCCATCCTTTTCTCCAAGTTCTTACGTTACTCTTTTCATTTTTAGCCTGCTGAAATGGGTCTCGAAGAGATTGAGAGCAGATTAGGTTCTCTTGTAAAACCAGAAACAATTTCTCAATTAAAGAGCTCCGTATGGAAAGAAAGACTTGAAGGTTTGTTGAAGGCCTAGAAAGCTCTTCTATTATCATTGTTTCTGCTCCTCATAGTTAACGCTTACATCCTTCTCCGTTTTTTTTGTTTAAATGACTTATAAGTTGTTTTCACTGTGCATGGATGATAAATCTGGTATGCAAGGTCCCTGAATAAAAAGTATACTTCTATCAAAGCAATAAGTCTTGCTGCCTCGTGTTTATTCATATCAAAGCTGCATTAGAACATGTCAGAGAAGCTGCATATCACTTATCTATCTTTTCAGTATCTATAATTTTGGCTTTTTTTGCATAATTTTTTTATACAGCAACTTTGGCTTTAAAAGAAGAGGTAGAAGGTTTACAAGAACTAGATAAGTCGGTTGAAATCTTGGTCCGGTTGTTGTGTGCAGTTCCTGGTTGGAACGATAAAAATGTACAGGTATGCTTGTTGTCCATTTAAAGTCTTTATAGGTGTATATTTTAGATTTATCCCCTCAGAAGAATTACAGAAGTGCTTGGTCATATTACACGTAAATGCAGGTTCAGCAACAGGTCATTGAAATCATCACGTACATATCTTCAACTGCTGCAAAGTTTCCGAAGAAATGTGTTGTACTTTGCCTTACAGGTTAGTATCACATCAAGAAAAAGCTACATTCTTTTGATGAATGCTGTACTCTGAAATCAGTAATATATAGTTCTAAAAGAAATAGATCTAAGCTGACATGGTTTTTCATATGAAGACTTTTTCGCAGAATATGTTTAGTTCTTTGTAAGTTTCTGTACTGCCTTCCTCAGCCTGATTCTCCTCTGCTTATTTCAGGCACTAGTGAACGAGTTGCAGATATAAAGACTCGAGCTGCTGCCATGAAGTGTCTTACTGCTTTCTGTGAAGCAGTTGGTCCCGGATTTGTTTTTGAGAGGGTTGGTGCTGTTGTAGTCAATTTCTTCAAATTTCATTTTAATGAGCTCATACTGATTGATTTAGGCTTTTGTTTGTAGCTTTACAAAATCATGAAAGAGCACAAGAATCCCAAAGTTCTTAGCGAAGGGTTATTATGGATGGTTCTGGCAGTTGATGACTTTGGCGTCTCACTTTTGAAACTTAAGGTTCTGATGTTTTTTCTACTAGAAGTTTTCAGCGCCTGGTTATCCTGTTAAATAAACTACAGTACCTAGGTGATTTACATTGATGACAAAGTAGATTTTGTTCATTTGACAGGACTTAATAGATTTTTGTAAGGATGTTGGGCTGCAATCTAGCGCAGCTGCCACCAGAAATGCTACAATTAAACTTTTGGGTGCTTTACACAAGTTTGTTGGTCCAGGTAGCGATGAATTCCCTTAAGCTGCCTCTGTATTGTGTTACTTGTGTTGGTTGTATGAACATCTCTAAGTGAATAACCGGTTAAATCTTATTGTTTCTGTGTGCAGACATCAAAGGGTTTCTTAATGATGTCAAGCCGGCACTACTAAGCGCACTTGATACCGAATATGAGAAAAATCCCTTTGAGGTACATTTTGTATGGATTGGCTTGATTGTTGGGATACTTGTCTTTTTGCTGTACTTATATTCTGCTCATCAGGGGACTGCAGCTCCAAAGAGAGCTGTTAAGACGTCAGTTTCAACATCTTCCGCTGGTGGAGGGTTGGATAGCTTACCTAGAGAAGATATTAGTGGCAAGATTACTCCTACTCTTCTCAAAGGCTTCGAGAGTCCTGATTGGAAGGTGCTCTACGAATTTGGAATCTTCTTCTTTGTTGCTTTAACCTAGCAATTATTCTGTGGAAATTCACTTCATTTTTGGAGTTTAAATGGAGTGATTTAAACTTTTGTAGATGCGTTTGGAGTCAATTGAAGCTGTAAATAAAATTCTGGAAGAGGCTAATAAGCGTATCCAACCAACTGGGACTGGTATGAAGTTAGAATCTATTCGACGTTTCTCCTTTATTTTGACTTTTCGATTCCATAAATTATTGAATCCTATTGTTGGCTGTGCCTTTTTTTGTCATATTTAATAGGAGAATTATTTGGTGGTCTAAGAGGACGACTATTGGATAGTAACAAAAATCTTGTTATGCAAACATTAACTACCATTGGGGGTGTTGCATCAGCTATGGGACCTGCTGTTGAGAAAGCAAGCAAGGTTAGCGATGCATGTCAAACATTGGAAATAATATTGATATTTTGTAATATTTCATTGCAAATGTCTCAAATGTCTCAAAAGTTTTACCAGATACTTGATGAATCTCCTACAGGGTATTCTTTCTGATGTTCTCAAATGTCTCGGTGACAACAAAAAGCATATGAGGGAGTGCACATTAGCTGCTCTGGATTCTTGGCTTAGTGCTGTGCATCTCGACAAAATGGTTGGTGCACCTTTGCTGAAGCAGGTCTTTTGCTTGTTAATTTGATGTTTTTCAGCTTACAATCTTTTCTTTTTCTACGAATGCAGATCCCTTACGTTATAGTAGCCCTAACAGACGGGAAAATGGGAGCAGAAGGACGTAAAGATCTTTTTGATTGGTTGACAAAACAACTTACTGGATTAAGTGACTTTGTGGATGCTATACATTTACTGAAACCTGCAAGCACCGCAATGATGGTGACTAATCTAACTTGTTACACTGGCTTGTCAGCTTTATTCAGCGGTTACATATGCTTGTATTCATTTTGTCATGCTTTCTGTGATTTTTCAGGATAAATCAGCAGATGTGCGAAAAGCAGCAGAAGGATGCATTTCTGAGATCTTGAGAGTCAGTGGACAAGAAACGGTATGCATTATTGGGTTAACTTGTTCTAATTATGGTTTAAAACCAATGTCTTTTTACTTGTGTATATATTATTATTTCAGATTGAAAAGAATATCAAAGATATCCAAGGCCCGGCCTTAGCTATTGTCCTTGAGAAAGTAAGACCAGGATTTGTTCAAGGTACCTCTCCATGACTTGGTTAACTGAGTAACATGTCTTCTCCTCTCCGTTTCCCTTACAAATGAATATGTATTTCAGAACCATTTGAATCATCAAAAGCTATGGCGGGGTCGGTTTCAAAAAATGTTTCTAAGGTTTCTAAATCAACTGCTAATGGCACCTCGAAGCTTGGAAACAGATCAGTAAGTTTTGTCTCTTTACAGACTTCTTTTTCAGTATATAATTTAATGTCTGATTTGCTCTTGTGTTTGTTTAGAGAGCCTTACCAACCAAGGGTGCGAGGCCAGATCAAATTACGTCTGTCCATGATATAGCTATCCAGTCACAGGCTTTGCTAAATGTCAAGGACTCCAATAAGGTGAGATGAGCTTTCCAGTGGTTTGAAAGCTTTCTACACCTTTTATGCAGGATGCTAAAGGTTTCATTTTTTCTTCTATCTGCAGGAGGATAGAGAAAGGGTGGTGGTTCGTAGAATTAAATTTGAGGAGCTACGACCAGAACAAATTCAGGATCTTGAGGTTCGTATTGCTAAAGGATTTACATAGCTTCTGCCTTATGATCATGTTATGCTAATGATGAATGCTTGTTGCAGAGTGATATGATGAAATTTTTTAGGGAGGACTTGCAAAAACGGTTGTTGAGTCCAGACTTTAAGAAGCAAGTAGATGGGCTAGAAATCCTACAGAAGGTCGCCATCTAGAGTTCCAATCTTATTCATCTGCTAGATATTTTTGTCTATTGCTGCTAAATAAGTAATCACCTTTTCTTCTCACTGCAGGCACTTCCATCTCTTTCGAAGGAAATTATAGAAGTATTAGATATACTGCTGAGGTGGTTTGTGTTACAATTCTGTAAATCAAACACAACCTGTCTGCTAAAGGTAATTCTTTCTTCTGCTACTGTAGTTTAAGTATGCACTTTTTTCATGTGTCGCTAATGGAATTTTGCCTGCTCTGGATAAGAACAGGTGCTTGAGTTTCTTCCAGAACTTTTCAACACATTGAAGGATGAGGAATACTGCATGACAGAAGCAGAAGCGGCTATATTTCTGCCTTGTTTGGCGGAGAAGGTTAGACACATCTGCTTAATCATACTTCTCATAAATGTTGGTCTATTTATTACAATCCATTTCCTTTTATCTTGTCTTTAAATATACTGTCTTAACATATAATCCGGCATACTTGGTGCAGTTGGGCCATAACATTGAAAAAGTGAGAGAAAAAATGCGCGAGCTGATGAAGCAGATTATCCATGCGTATTCTGTGGCAAAGACATATCCTTATATTTTGGAAGGTCTACGGTCTAAAAACAACCGTACGCGTATTGAGTGTACTGATCTCATCGGATATTTACTCGAGACTTGTGGAACTGAGGTAGTAGCGACATGTCAGTTTATTTAACATTTGTCTTCTGTTTGGCTTCTCATATTTTTCTTCGAAGCAGATAAGTGGACTACTCAAGTACTTGAATATGGTTGCAAGCTTGACGGCAGAAAGAGATGGCGAACTCAGAAAAGCTGCATTGAACACTATGGCTACTGGTTATAAGATTCTTGGTAGGGCATGAAATTCTTTAGGGTTTGCTAAGTTAGAGGCATTATTTTCAAAGCATGCCATGCCCTTCGGCGATTAGTGAACATTATTACATATTCACATGCTCTGTTTTTTGTCTCGGTTATATTCACAAAATTGTAGAACCTAATCATGCTCGTGAATTTTATCTTTGTTATTGGTCGTCCATGCCTTTGAAATAAGCACTTTTTTCTCATTGTTTGGCTTGTTATTGCAGGTGATGATATCTGGCGATATGTTGGAAAGCTTACAGACGCTCAGAAGAGTATGCTCGACGATAGATTTAAGTGGAAAGTAAGCCCAAATCTGAACAATCTTTCTGCCTCAGTCTTGTATTTTTGAGTTTTGTATTCATCACTTTGCATGGATCAGGTTCGAGAAATGGAGAAAAGAAGAGAAGGAAGACCTGGGGATGCACGAGCTGCGTTAAGGCGCTCTGTCAGAGAAAACGGGTGCGTTAATTCTTTGGAAAACTTGATGTTATCTTGCATTACCTTCCCTATGGGTCATGACTTATTTATTTCTACTATTCATTATCTACACGAAGTGGAAGCTATAATGACAGTTTCATAAAAATCCTATGCTGATGATGCATTTAAAGTGACCAAAGTATTTCATTGTTGACTTAAGAGTCGGGAACATAAAGGGTTACAGAAAGTGTTTAGGAAATTCTGTCTTTGTGACTTACGACTTTCTGTTTGTTGCCAGGCCTGAAGTAGCTGAGCAAAGTGGAGACCTTTCGCTGATTGCCCCTGCTCCTTTATTTCCAAGGTAAATTTTCTAATCGGCATCTGTCCAACACACAAGTTTATTGTGTTCCCTCCATTCTATACACAACTCAATCTTTTTGTCCACAGGCAAAATTATGGTACTTCCGAACAAATCCTTGAGAGGAACCCAATACCTCGGACAATTGCTGGCGTTAATGGCCCTACAGACTGGAATGAGGCATTGGACATCATTATGTTTGGTTCTCCAGAGCAGGTGCGACTAGTTTGGGTTTTTTACTACACATGTCATCTTTGTCATGAGAGGTTGACTGATACTTATCAGACACAGTTTTGGCAGTTGGAACTGTAATTTAGGTGCTGACCTTGTAAGTGTTTTCAATTTTTTTTTTTTTTGTGCTGCAGTCGGTTGAAGGGATGAAAGTCATTTGCCATGAGTTAGCACAGGCTTCTAATGACCCTGAAGAGACTGCCATTGATGAGCTCGTGAAGGATGCAGATGGACTTGTTTCATGCTTAGCAAACAAGGTCTGCCATTGAAACTTTATATACACTACTGTTTGGCATGTTGAACTAGTTGTAGTAACAGTTTTTGTTCAACACCCGTGACTTCTCTTACTTTTGTTTTCTGGTAGGTTGCCAAGACATTTGATGTCAGCTTAATGGGAGCTTCATCAAGGTCTTGTAAATATGTTCTGAACACACTTATGCAGGTAAGACCGAGGGAATTCATTTCTTAGAGAGGCCACTCCTCTTCATTAGCTAGATCCCTAGGGGTTCTTTGTGAAGCTCACAACTCACCATTATGATATTGTTGCAGACATTCCAAAATAAAAAGCTTGCCCATGCAGTCAAAGAAGGGACGCTTGAAAGCCTTATCACAGAACTCTTGCTTTGGCTTTTGGATGAAAGAGTTCCACGCATGGAAGATGGCAGCCAACTTCTGAAAGCTCTGAATGTTTTGATGCTTAAGATCCTGGTTCGATATTTTTTCCATGCTTAAGGTTTTCTTCTTAGGTAACTATATAATTCTCTGATGTCCTGACTTTTTGTTATTATATCCAGGATAATGCAGATCGGACATCATCGTTTGTGGTCCTTATTAGCTTGCTTCGTCCTCTAGATCCGTCTAGATGGCCTTCACCTGCAACGGCTGAAGTTTATGCCGTCCGGAATCAGAAGTTCTCTGATTTGGTAGTTAAATGTCTAATTAAACTCACAAAGGTAAGATGACTACTACTTAAGTATTCTAGAACAATCCTTGTTTGCACAACCTACATAGCTGTTAACTTGCAATAGATGCATTTTCTACTTGCTAGTATTATAATTAGGTTAATACGGTATATATTGTTACTGTCAATATTCAGCTCCTCCAAAGCACGATATATGAAGTGGATCTAGATCGACTTCTTCAAAGTATCCACGTATACTTACAAGAGTTGGGAATGGAAGAGATACGTAGAAGGTACACCTCTTGAATGTGCTTTTACACGTTTACATATCTTAAGTCTGTTTATCATGTGGAGATTTGCTTACTATATATACATAACCTTATCCATTTGTTCCTGTTATTTTTTGTTCCAATGAGAAGAGCTGGAGCTGATGATAAACCTTTGAGGATGGTGAAAACTGTTCTACATGAACTCGTTAAGCTCCAGGGTGCTGCAATTAAAGGCCACTTGTCACTAGTCCCTATTGACATGAGACCGCAACCCATCATTCTCGCTTACATTGATCTGAACCTTGAGGTAAATTCTCAGTCTCTGAGCTGCTTTCTCAGTTTTGCAAGAGGATTTTCTGGGATTTTCACGATAACCAGGTTTAAATATTGTCTTTTCTTCTACAGACCTTAGCTGCAGCACGAATGTTAACTTCAACAGGACCTGTGGGCCAAACTCATTGGACAGATTCAACAGCAAACAATCCCTCACCGCCTGCTAATTCAGCTGATGTTCAATTGAAGGTACATCTTCTCTCTACTCTCAATTCTTTGATTATCCACATTGCGATCTTTCGTATTAACCAGTTTTTTATACGTATTTGTATACAGCAAGAGCTTGGGGCGATTTTCAAGAAAATCGGTGATAAACAAACATCCACAATTGGTCTTTACGAACTTTACCGCATCACTCAGTTATATCCAAAGGTAATGATGGTTTTAGATTTCAACTCTCCGTATCTTTCTATCTTTAACTAATTCCAATACAAACTCATTTCAAATGCTTGTAGGTTGATATCTTTTCCCAACTTCAAAACGCTAGTGAAGCCTTTCGTACTTACATCAGAGACGGATTAGCCCAGGTTTGTAACAAACAAATCTCTCCCAACTTCTACTAACTACTTCCTTAAAGCTTTTAATGTCTACGTTCTAAAGATTTGCAATCTGTGTTTAGGTGGAGAAGAATGCAGCTGCAGGAAGAACACCTTCGAGTTTACCGATATCAACCCCACCTCCTTCTTCCTTAGTTCTTCCATCTCCTGAGATTCCTTCATTACCCTCCACATTCAATAACTCGTTAGATGCAAAGCTGATGATGAACCCGAAAACTGATTTATACTCCGACGACAACATCCGAGCTAGCCACATGATTCCCGGGAACCCCGGAGGTAACTTTGTTTCCAAGATCCTTAATCCTTGTTTCTTTTCCTCTGCTAAAACACACACATGTCTCTTGGACAGTGACGACTGGTACGCTTGACGCAATCAGAGAAAGGATGAAGAGTATGCAACTAGCAGCAGGAGGAACACTAGACACGATTAATAGACCAACGATGGCGACAAATGATAACACGCCATTGAATCAGACGAATCAAATGGCAGCGGAGACAACAACAACTAGTCCACATCATCATCATCATCATCCACAACAAGTGGTTCTTCCAATGGATGAGAAAGCATTGTCTGGTCTTCAAGCTCGAATGGAGAGGCTAAAAGGTGGTTCACTCGAACATATGTAGAGAGACACAGTAATCTCATACTAGTGATTCTCTCAAAGAAGACTCTAAAGGTACGGAAGCAAATTCTATTAAAAACTTTTCGCCATTTTTTGTTACTTCTTTGATTTCATCATGGTAGTAGTAAAAGATTTGTTTCTCTATTTTTTTATTATTATGAAAAAAAGAAAGAGAGAAAGAGAAGGAACAATTTATGGCGAAAGATCTAAATTTGAACATTGGTGGAGGTGTTAGGTTTTGTTGTGTATAGTTTGGAGATATATTATTATATTTGTTTGTGGGAGATTTTTCGTTAATACGTTTTCTATGTTTTACGATTTGTTTTCATTTTGATTTTTCTTTTATTTTTCTTGCAATTAACCCAATAATATTGCATGAAAATCCGTATATTTGAAATTGCCAAGACAACAAAATAGTTATATTAACAATAGATAGCTCAGTATATGAAACCAAAAATACGGGGGTGATTGGCTACATGACTTTTAAAACTGTATCTCATCTGATAGCCATAAAAGTAGTAATTTCCCCAATCACACTTTATAGACTATTTCCCTTTTAATAGTCATAACAGTCATTTTTTTTGTTCTTTCTCATATTTACATTATTTTTTTAAAAGTAGTATTTTACAAGCTTTACAAACTGTTTGCATATATTATTTTGATTTTTTAAAAAAATAATTTTTATTTAATGAATATATATATATATATATTTATATATTTGGTCTAATAGTTAGATTTAATTGAAAATTATCTATAATTATATAAAAAAAATCTTATAAAATTTTAACAAACAGTTATAACAGTTTTTGCTACCAATCGGACTTTTACGGACATTAAAAGTCGCAGTTATTACAGTCACAGTCTATACATTTAAAAACAAAATTTTACAGTAAAGTAAAGAGATGTTGATGCATATTTAAATGAATAATGAGGTTAACAAAAACATTGGGCTAAATGAGTAAAATAGTATCTATTGAACCAAAGGAGGAAAGAGAATTAATTGGGCCCAAACCCACTCAATATTTTAAACC
>ASZG01036148.1:0-18314 GCA_000411095.1 Aethionema arabicum
AGTTGATGACGGGTTATGTTAAACTGTCGGTTATTTTGTTTTTTCGAATTACATATACTTAATTACATACTAACACATGTCATTGCATATTTATATAGAGATATAATTAACAAATGTAAAATAAATTCATAAAATACAAAAAATTATACAACTAAATAGTTTAAAATTAAGAAGTTTAAAAACGTTTGTCCCGCACAGAGTGCGGATAAATTTCTAGTATGATATAAAGGGGGAGTATTATTTAAATTGGACAAGTGCTTTAAATGAAGGCCCGAACCCATAAAACTATTGATTAATTGCCCAGTGAATATGCAATCTTGTTTTGATTAAGTCGGTCTATTATCATGAACCGACAAGTTATAAATTTTTATTTACGTCAGAATAAAATATTTCATCCGAGTTTTAATTAAGAAACAACTCAGGTGAAACAGTCTAGTTATTAACAAAAATTAAAAAAAAAAAATTAAAAAATACTAAATCACTAATTAATTTTTTCTTAATCTACCTAAAAAAAACTTTTTTGAAACAGAAGAAGTATTTTATAAAAAAAAATCACAAAACAAAGTTAATCTTTAAACTCTCTCTTTTTTCCACCCGTGATTTTCACATATAAATGTAAGAAAGAAAAAAAAGGTATTTTGCATTTAATAAAAAAACTTTCGTATTTATTACGATGATATCAATAGAGAGGTCAAGTTCAGTGTTGGACCGACAAGATAATAATAATAAATAAATAAAAAGAGATAAGGTTATGGTTTTTTGGTCTTTTACTTATAAACTGTCACGTGAAATAGATATCCAGAGAGAACCAATGAGAGAAGAAGAAAAGTCAACAGATTTAGCCTTCAACGAACTTTGACTCATCTTTTTCAGTGTTCGTTAATTATCCATTTTCTTTTTTTTCTTTCGGTTACACGTGGCAACTACCTACGCTTGTTGGTCCCACTTTTTGATTCTTCTGCCACGTGTCGATTTTGTCCACAGACAGCTAGAAAAGCAGCAGTTAGCAAGTTAATAACGGTAGTATATATTTAATATTTATATATCGAAAGAGATTATGAAATTATTCTATAATATTCAATAAATTATTCTAATTTTTTGTAGAGATTTTCAGTATTTGTAAATGTAGTTTTTTTATATATTTAAGATGAAATTTTATTTAATATAAAGAAAATATTTAAGTACCATTAGTATCTTATATATATAGGATCATGCCTACACTAGTTTAAAAAAAAAAAGGCAAACGAAAAAAATATGTAAGTAGAGCTCAATGTGAAGAGGACCCAACTTTTCAACTCTCACACGGCAATAATAATTAGTGAGTTATATAAATAATGAAATAGTTAATGTATACAATATTATGTATTTTTTTTTAAAGAAATATAAGCAATTAAAAAAAAGGTGAAATTAATACCAAAACTATATTATCAATTTATTAATTTATTTAATTGGTACAAAAAAAAAATTTATATTAAATTTATAAAAAAAGAAGAAGGAATTTGCGTTAATTTAGTTGCGCATTTTCCGTCATACATGGCAAAATAATTTTTTATTAATTAACTTTTAATTTGCTTTATTATTGTTTTCAGTCAATTTCATCGTAGTATAGATATTTTATTTTATGTTTAATAAAATTAAGAAAATCAATTAAAAAGAAAAAACAAATTTGTAATCGAATTCTTCTATAAAAAGAGTGGAAACATACCCACCGTTTTACTTCCTCTTCTCTCATCTTCTATTTGTTCTTTCATCGTCGTATAAACCTATACAAACACAAGTATTTCTCTATATATATACATATATACATACTTAAACGTGTGTTAGTCTACAGATTGCTCTGGGTTTTTAGCTGAAAACAGAGAGGTTTTACAGTAGCGATAATGGATGGAAGAAAAAAGAAGGTTTCCTCTTCTTCTTCCTCGTTAACCTCTGAGCTTTTTGGTTCCCGAGAAAATCCTCTTCCGTCTTCTTCTTCTTCTTCATCTTCCTCTTTCGGATCCATTTTCGCTCCTCCTTCTAAGGTATAAATTCAATTTCATCCGATTT
Organism: Aethionema arabicum; assembly: GCA_000411095.1. NCBI lineage: Eukaryota > Viridiplantae > Streptophyta > Magnoliopsida > Brassicales > Brassicaceae > Aethionema > Aethionema arabicum. The sequence continues at coordinate 2,047 of ASZG01036148.1, forward strand.
TTGTTGTTGAGATATTTCTCGAATTTGATTATGTCGATTTTTTTTAACAGTAATTTGTTTAATCTCTGATTCTATTAACGATTTCGATCTCGTTTTTTGAAATTGTATTGGGGATTTTGAATATCGGTGGAAATAGAATTGGGATTTTTGTACAGAATTAGGGTTTTTTTTGAAATCGAAAGGATAACTAATTGGATTCGATCTTCGCGGAGTTTGTTAGATTTCTTCAAAATTCAAATCCGTATTGGTGTTTTTCGAATTTGTGAGAGGAATATTTTATAGATAATGGATTTATTTCAAAAAAAAGTTAAAATAAACATGTAAGACCCCACCACACACCCAAAAAACGAAGAACACTGTGATGGAGAAATAAAAAAAATCAAAACTCCATTATTCCTGGCTTGAGCCACAAGTTTCTGTGACCTGATGAGTTCTTGCTCTACTTGATTCAACTTAATCTAATTGCTAAGTTTCTTGCACAGCGACAGGACACATCAATGGAGGCATGGAATGATAAAACCACAAAAACTGGTAATCTAATCTTATCTTTAACATGTTCCTTTTACAAATTTGAGAAGTCTTGTGCATTTCTTGAGATTTGAAGCTTTTGGCTGGTTTATATTGCAGGTGATGTTGATAGAAACAAGGATCAACAAGAGAATATTGGTTCAGTTTATCAAGAACAAAGAGTGCAGCCATGTCATCTGAGTTCTTCAATCTATTATGGTGGTCCAGATGTTTATCTTCAGCCTCAGAATTCAACCATCAACTCTACGGTAACTTATACTGTTTTTATAGAGTTAGTATTGTGAGAAACTTTTGATGAACTTAACTCATCTTGCTCTCTGTATAAACTTGTTTCATCAATGGTGTAATCTTTAGAGCTTATTGGGTATGTTTGATTTTACAGAACAAGAAAGATGGAGGAGAAGATGATTCCGGAAGTGCTTCAAGAGGAAATTGGTGGCAAGGATCTTTGTATTACTAAGTAGAAGTTTTGCTACTTAGCTAATGTTATATTACAAGGTCTATAGAAAAACAGTAATCTTTTGGACGATTTCTTGATCTTGTTTTGGGAAAAATCTGATTTTGATTTTGGGATTTTGCAGGTACATAGGAAATATATTAGAGTATAGTAGCAGTGACTTCTCATCTGTTATTTATAAAGTATGGAAGAAGTCTCAAGGTTAGCTGCAAAGAAAGAGGGGAGTTTTTGTTTGGTGTTCTTGTGTCGTGGTTTAGTGATTAAACCGGACCGGTTCACACTTGATTTTCCTCTTTATTATATGGATAAATTTACCCTTTTTATGGTTTTGTTTTGTGTAAAAACTCTTTAGATTTTCCAGTTTTTTCCCCACGCCTATAAATAAATAAAGGAAAGTGTTTCCGTTTGGTTATCATCGGTTTGTTGCTATGAAATTTCCCGGTTTAGATACACTTTTTGTTAAAGTAAGCTGCGTGTCTATGGAACTAAACCGGTTTTGATTTGACTACTGTTTTCTTAACCAGAACTAAAAAGTGGGATGTCTCCTGAAATAAGGAATCTTTTTTGAACCAAAGTAGCTTATAGGGAATCTTTTTTGAAGAGACAAGTGTTGGAGATCCTGCCTTTTGTGTTTTAGATTCTGTCCCCAAAAGATTCCAAGGATACTCTTTTATACATTTGTCGAAGTTCTTGATCCTTTCAAATTTTCATCTTTTTTTGTATATATCTTTTGTATAATTTCATGATTTTGTTAAAATCCCAAATCTCATCTTCCCAAATGTATATATTATACAATCTACACTACACAAGAAACAACAAAAAAATAAACCATTCAAGATTCAATAAAACCGTAAACAGAGCTTTGTTTCGATCAGATCCCAGGATCAAGTTTCGATACATTCAACGACTCTTTCATACATTGTTCAAGAGAAGATCGATCACTAGACGAAGAACGGCTCGATCTTGATCCAGAATCCTTCAATCTCGATTCATTCTTCGTGACATAAGCTGTCAAAACTCTCTTAACACTGTTACTATGAGGAATCTTGAACCGTGAAGGAGATGGCATTGTTGTTGAAGATCTTAGCTCAGGTTTTGCCGGAGAGTAGCTCGGAGTTGTGTAAGTCGTTTTAGGCAATGCAACGGTCTTGTGGCCGTCATCACCGTTTCCTAACGTCGTCGGAATCTGCTCCGATGAATTCTTTGTTAAGTCATCAACAAAGAGTAAATCATCAATACGTGCTACGATGTTGAAAGCTAAGCTTTCAAGAACTCTTGAGTAACTCTCCAAGATCGATTTCCCAATATCCTAAGGAAAAATCAAAGATTTAGTGTTAGCAAAATTGAAATTGAACCATTGGGGTTTTGTGGGTGTAAACTGCAAAAAAAACCCTAACTTTTGACGATTTGAACCAAAAATTGGGTATTTTTTTTGCTGTTTACTCAGGATTTGTGAGTGGTTAAAGACCTTATTGTACTGGATTTTGCTCATGTCTAGAGCTGTTTGAGGAAGACCTGGAAACCGTTGTTTCAAAGAAACTAATAAACTTTCAGCTCGATCCGCCATTAATTCAAGCTTCTCTGCATCAACCATAAGCTCTTTCACCATTTCCCATGACGTTCTAGAGTTTGTAGCTGGTTTGGAGTTCGTTCTTTTATGCCATAAGTAGATAGATGACTCGACTCGGTTCGCTATCTCTATAGCTTGATGTTCAGATGATAAGTCAAGACAATCCAGAAGATATTCAGGTGAAAACTGATCTGATGAAATGTATCTGTAGATTAAGTCACCAAGACAAGATCTTCCTCTCTGTTAACAAACAAATTCAACTTTTAGTTTCATGAATCTGATGAAATGTATCTGTTTATTGTTTGTTTACCCGTGGTAGAGCTTCGAGGTAAGATTCAGGGATTTCCATGTCTGCTAGTGTTATACTGTTGATAGCCATAGCAGCTTTAAGTATCTGATTAGTGCAGTCACGTTTATGTTGTAATTTTTTTCTTGAGTTTTCTTGTAAACCACCTGGTGCTACACGTGGCACTGGTAGCCACCATTTATCTTCTTGTCTTTGAAAAGATTTACGGAAAGAAGATGACCCATCGTCCGCCATGATTCCTTGATCAATATACCAGAACTCTGTCTCGTTAAAACTGTCTAATAGCTCCTGTGATTATAGAAAAAATGAGAGCTTTAGTGTTTAAAATGATGAAATAAGAGAAGCTTGAGGTTATGGATTCTTACGAGCAGCATGTTATCTAGCTTCCTGAGAGCTGGGAGGTTTACATATAGATCTGATCTTGGTTTACATGTCATTATCTACAACAATGGAGTAATCTAATTTATCAAATTCTGCAATAAGTTACAAGATTACGTTAAAGAATCATCGAAAATGAGTTGCTAGTACCTCAAGTTTGGTTCCATCAGGAAATGTTTGCCAAGTTGGTGTCATTTCTACGATGTGATCACTAACACAAAGAAGCCATTCCATTTCTCTTTTCCACATCTCTTTCTTCTCTTGGGGAAGAGGTTCTAACCTCCATAGTTGTCCGAATAAGGTAGCTTTTGTATTTAACAATGCAAGGAAAATACAGTCAAGAGAGGAGACTAATGTATAGAAGCTGATAATAGAGACACTTACCACAAAGATTAGTGATGGCGTTGGAGATGGCTAAAGCTGTGCAGACGCCATTTCCAGAACCTGACATATCCTCGCCAAGTAATAGCTTCGAAAATCTTTCTTTCATCATTTCAATCTCTACATAAACAAACGTTACATATTCAACTCCAGGGGAAAAAACTTGAGCTTAATAAGAAAACAAATGTTTTTCTGTGAGGAATTAAAGCAAACACTTGGTGTGCAACATTTGGTAGGAGATGGAGCACCTGAAACTTTTGAATGTTTTACACAATCTGAATGGATCTTCTTCTCTCCGTCTCCATTCTTCAAAGACCAACGAGATGAAATTGGAGAAGCTGTGAAATCCTCCGTAGTGCTAGGACTTTGTTCCTCATGTCTCGTTGTCTCCGAAACCAGAAAATCTGAGCTGCAACAGCTTTCTCTCCCTTTCTCTTCTACTTCTCCCATATTTGTCTCTTCTCCGGTAAATCGCCCAAGTTTTTCCGGCGAAGCACACACTACAACACCAGTTTCTTCAACACCATTCATGCGAGAGACTCTTCTGAAACCCTAGTTAGATACTTAGATCTCAGTTTCAGATTTCGGAACCAGAAAACCAATAAAGAAACAAACAGAAAATCAGATCCTCCTTTGCTACTACCCTTTCGTCTTCTTAAGAACAACGAAAACTCTCAACTATGCTAGCTTGAGATAAACTCGAAGAACATTTCTTCCTCTGAATCAAACAACTTTGTCTCTCCACTCGGTGATACCAGGGGGAGCAACTACTTTTCTTCCGATCGGTTTCTCGGGAAAATTTATGAGTTTATTTTCTCGGAAAGAAAATAAAATTTTCCGGGAAAATGAAAATGAAGATAAAAAAGAAAATGCAGTGATTTTGTCTGAGTATATGAGTGATGAGCATGAGGTTCTCTTCCGCTTTCTCTCTCTCTCTCTCCTCGATCTCTGCATCTTCTGCATAGATTTAAAAACCAGAGCTTTATCTCTCTCGGTACAAGATTGTTAATATTAAATTATGGATTATATTAAACTAATCCAAATTAATGACGACAAAATTTTTTAAATTAAGAACTTAATTTTAAATATTTAATTTATTGTTTTAATTATTGGAAATCGTGTATTTGACGGATGCATCTACGATGTCTTCCTTTCCCCTGATTTAGTTTTTATTTTCTTTATTTTAATTTTTTTTAGTTTATATAATTGTATATAATTTTTTTTTCTTTGCTTGTTCACTTATTTGAGATTGTGATTTGATAACAATAGAATCATAGATGACGTTTTCAATAAGATTTATGAGTCATGAAAATTTCAGTCCAACTGTAACACACTAACTTTTTGTAGAGCAGTAAAATTATTTACGCATCAAAATTTTAATTTGTAAAAATTGTTAAACTTTTTTTCGATATTTATTCATTAGTAAAATTAATATTAAATTTATTTAGAATTATATCACGATAAAATTATTTAGAAAAAAAAATGCAAAGTAAGCCTTTTTATTTTTAGAAATTATCCAAAATGTCATAGTTCATAAATATTTTACAAATTTATCATAACATGTAAGGATATACTAATAATCTCCTTAAATTTAGTGTTAAGATATTTTCTAAAAAAAATGTTTGAGTTATGACATTTTTTTTTAAATCCCACTTAGATAATAGAGATACACAATATTTTTATTTTTTTTTTTTTGGTAAAAATTATTTTTATCTTTTATTCTTGTGCAGTTATTAAAGTTGAGCATAATAAATAAGTAGTATTAGGATATATCGAATATTTTTTATTGTGGACAATTTGAATTTTTGAAATTTATAAGATTCAAGACATTTAAATTTGTTGAAGCAATAACTCACAAACACTTAAAAGTGCCCTCTCTTCAAGGTAAATACTTTTTCACTGAAAAAAAATTCAATACTTGTAATCAATAATTTTTTTAATGTAATTTTAAATGGAATTTAAAATTGCGAATTTATTTACATAAAATAACATTTGATATATAAATAGTATAGGTTCCATAGTGGTGACCATAGTTTGGTAGAAAATGATAAGAATAAAAACAGAAAGCGATGCTTTGTCTTTCCTCTTAAATCTAACCACTTAACTAAAATCTCTAACGGCTTTATTTTTCTATTACTCTTTGCTTCTATGTTACGAGAGAAAGTGGTCACCACTTTGTTTTTTTTTATTAATAAAATGGACCGACTGATATTCATATTTACATAAGATTATAAAATAAATTACTTTAGAATAATTTGACATAAATTTATTTGCCAAAAAGAGATTAATTAGTAAAAATTTATGAATATTTACCGGTTTCATTTATAGGTAATAGTTTAATTAGTAAAATTTCATAGTTTTAATTAAAAATTATTTGTATTGTGTATTTCTTAAAAATTCCCAAATTTATAAATGCACGCAATATAATTATAATACTTAATGTATAATCACAAAAAAAAAACTTGATTCCTAATTTTAATTTGAAAATCAATACTATTTGCTAATTCAATAGAAAATTTTCTAACTTACTTATTAGTAAAAACAAAAGTCTTTCTTTGTTGCTCAAGAAATGGTTTTTTTTATTTATTTATAATTATTCCTATTTGCAACTATTAGTTTTTAGGCAGGAAAAAGAAATTCATTTCATTGTTGTTCCTTATTTTTCAATTAAATGTTCTATATATGGTCGTAGACTCGTAGTTGAGATGTCTATTACAAAAATGAATCAATTCTTAATAAGTTTTTAACTTGAAATTATACATATTTATATATAAATATTAATTAATTTAAAAAATATTTATAGATAGGTGTATCGAGCATTAAAAACAAAAATATCTCATTTGTTATCTATCAATCGTCGTATTATTATAAAGTCGCTGTTTCCCTAACAAAGCAACCCCTAAAACAAGGTCAAAATTGTTCCTTTTTTTGTTACATAATTAACGCAACACGATGACCAAATAATTATTAATTTGAACAATATTATCATCATTTTGGGTACCTATAAATATAATCACACCGAAATTTCATGAGTTTAATATATTGTATTTAAGTGTCAAGTCTAAATAATGAAATATTCAACTTTAAGAAAAGATTAAAGAATGTTATCTACTCATTACATTCTCACAAACATTTCTTAAAACTATTAATAAATTTCTCATTACGTTATACATCAATTTTTATATTATTACGAGAATGACTTTGGACTTACACCATCTAATTTCCATAATCAGTAGTTTCTATTAAATTCAATTTCCTCCCTTTAGTCGATACATATATGTAAAAAATATGACAACGGACAAATAATATAAAACTTAAAAACTATATATCAAAACGTTGTGTTTAATTAAAACGAAAAAAACGTAATTGCTTAATTATGGATTATATATTATTGGCATTCATAAACCTTAGCTTGAACCCAAAAAAACGTAATTGCTTAATTATGTAAGTTTGCTAGAGATACACTATAGGCCGATTTAAACTTTATTAATAGGGCTGCATAATTCTTTCACGAATATAATTCTAATTTTATGTCAAAATCGATAAATTAAGAGAGTAAACCGGTCCACGAAATTAGTTTAAAAAAAAAATAAAACCGGTCCACGAAAATTGGTCATCTCTATTCAATGGGCTTTGGGTCTAAAGAGGCCCAATCATCCAAGCTTGCCCAACATCTATTTTTTTTTCCGAATCTATTTTTTTATAATAACGAATTTTCTTTACAATGTAGAAAAAATTAATTAATAGTTATAGTATAACGGATAACATTTAAATATTGAAGTAATAAATTCAGCAGATATGATTTCCATGACATACTGACTTTTTTTAATATATTTTTTTTAACTAGAAAAAATTAATGTTTATCATAATTAAAATTTGAACTAAATATTACTATATACAAAAACATATTAAAACAGTGTGCCTAGATTATAGTTGTTTAGATTATCTCACCATGGACAATAACATATACGAAATTTTATATTTTATGTATGAATAATCTTAAATTTAGAAAGAATATGAATCTACTGTACTAAAGTTTTGTAATTAAGAAAAGATCTATGCAAATCATAAGAAAAAGTGCAAAACATTGCACGGTTTTTACATGTTAATAACTTAATAATATGTTTTTCATTAAAATAGGGAAAAGAAAATAAATAAAAATAAAAATAAAAATAAAGTGGAATACTTTATGCTTTGTTGAAAATTGAAATCCATAACCAATGAGAGATCACTATGATATAGTCAATATGAATAGAGTCTTCGTGTAAAATAACATTATTGATTATAATAATGTTTGCCATGATTTGATCTATCCAATATCCATATATATACCTACAATTATTAATTACCTTACAATAAAATTACAAAAAATGTAGTTTAAGTTAGTGAAAAATCTTATTCAAACATTTTAATATTGCTATTTTAATAATGCTACAGAAATGGATGTACAACTTATAAATTTTATATAGTTATTAAAAAGAAAATTAAATAAAGCCATAACGGACAAATAACAAAGATTGAAAAAAACTGAAAAAAAGAAGGAAAAAAGATAAATAAAAAGAAAAAGAAAAATAATGCGTCTGACGTCAGCATACTCATTAGACGAGGAGTGGGTCCCTTGATGCCGTAATTTTGCTTTGGGATTCGATAAGAATAGAAAGTAGAAAGAAAACGGAAGTCTTCTAATGGGTCCCACTCATTTAATACATGAACCCTCCGATTTTACTACTCCGATTCATCTGGACCGTTCGATTCTTACACGAAACGGCTTTCTCTCTCGTTTGCGTTGCCTTCCTCTAGCTCTTAAGCGGCGAGAGATTCTCTGTAAACTTGATTCCTTCCTCTTTCACCCTTCTTTTTCTTTCTTTCTCCTGATCACGAAAACGTCTCGAGATTTTCGTGTATTTGAAGATTGTGCTTCGAATTCTTGATTTCCGTTACTGTTTGTCTTCGATTTTTTTGCTTCTACTCCACGTTTGTTGCTTTTTTTGCTCAACATCATCGGTGGAGATCGAGCGATGAAATCGTGAATTGTTTTCGAGTTATTGAATTTATCGCTGGTATGTTGCTTTTCCTTGTCTGTTTTTTTTTCTCTGCGGAAGTTAGAGGGAATACATCTGCGGTTTCGCGAGTGAGAGATTAATTGGGGGTAGAAATAGAAGCTGATGAAATTACTAATTTAGGGTTTCTCGAAATTGATTTGGGAACATAAACCTGGCGTAGATATTTGTTTCGAAATTGATTCTTAATCAGGAGACGAATTAGTCGCATATGTAAGTTGTTAATGTGTAAATATCTCGTGAATTAGTCTATGATGCATTACAGAGTTGGGATAGAGAACTTAGCAATCAATTAATTACACTGAAATTTGCTCTGCATTGTATATTCATGGAGATGTAATGTTATGAGTTCTGAGTTCTTTGTAGATGAGAAATGGCTATAAGAACCGAGCTTAAAGGTGCTGTGAAACAAAGCCAGAGGACTTCAGAGCTCGCTGATTCAAGATTTCCATCATATAGAAACTCTACGCAAAGTGGAATGGTAAAGGAGAGCAAAAGTCTTGACACAGGCACTGAGATTAATGCCAGAACGAAGCGTTCAAGCCATAGTCGCAAGCATTGTGTCAAGGAGAGCTCAGGAAGCAGTGATGAGCTTGTGAAATACATGTCGAAGTTACCTAGTTATCTCCAACGCATTGAGAAAGGAGGAGAAAGCGTCCCAAGTAATGCTTTGAATGTTGGAGTATTGGATTGGGGTCGTCTAGAGAAATGGAAGAATGACCAAAGTGGTGTCCTAGCAAGAGATTGCAATAATACTTTGTCTAGAGACGATGAGAGGTCAAGAAACCATGATAGAAAGGTGTCTACTACTGCTACTACTTCAGGAGTAGTTCCCAAGGATTTGCATCGGTGCAAGATCGATGAGGATTTACCCACTTGTTCAAATCTTGAAGAAAAAGCTCCTTGGGATCTTCAACATTCTGTTCACGGAGTTAGATGGACTTGGGAACATGAGTTGAATTCTAGGGATTCATTAAATAAGCCGGAAAAAGCAACTTGTAGCTATACATTCTCTGATAAAGATCATGTAGAAGTGAATCCTACGAAGAGCAGAAGATCACGTTCATATCGAGAATCCACTTCAAGTTTATGCCCTCAGATGGGGAATTCTGAAAGTAATCTTTCTTCTTCACAGCAGGAGAATCAAATCAGCAACATCATTCTCCTCCGTTCAAGTAAACAATCACAAAGAACTCTTCCTGGTGAATCACTAGATGATAACATGAGAAGAGTAGCAAGAGAAGTTAACTGCTCTGTCGACTTTACCAATGCAGATACTAACTCTTCAAGACCAAAATCTCAAATTCCTCGTTCATCTACACTTTCTCTAGACCTAGACAGAGATTGTAAAAAGGAATGGTTTGGTAGAAAGCATTCAAAGACAACTTCAAAAGTATTTGACCAAGAAATACCTGAAGATGAATCCAAAATACCAAGCAAGCGGTTTAGTTTTAGCTTCGGACGTCTTAGCAACAGTATCAGCTTTAAAGAGGATACATCCGGCCTTGATACCGTCAATTCTGATTCAACGAGATTCGATGGTTCAGCTTGTTCATCTAGCTCAACGAACCTGGAAAAGCAGAATACTCACTGCAGATCTCGAGTTAGTCCACTGCGACGGCTTCTTGAACCTTTACTAAAGTCCAAAGGCTCTGAAAATGTTCCCAATCCAAAGCCAGCCATTAATGAGGTACCACTCCAAGATGAAACGAAGCAGGAAACCTTGAGAAGCCGAGCTCTTCTCCAGCTAACGATTAGAAACGGAATCCCGAACTTTCTATTCGTGATCGACGATAATAACAACAGCAGCAATAACTGCATTCTTGGAGCTACAATGGAAAGCTTGGCATCATCTTTCAAAGATGATTATATTCGGTACTGCACATTCTTCTCTATTAATGAAGTAAAAGCTAAAAGAAGTGGAAGCTGGTTAATCCAAGGAAACAAAGAGAAACAAAGAAGGTTTGTCTACAATGGAGTTGGTCAAATGAAGCTAACCAACACCGAGCAGAAACTCGATAACGGTTGTGTAATCAAAGAATCAATTCTCTTTGAATTCGAGGTAAAGGAATCAGAGCAATCAATGGAGAAAGTAAAAGGTAGAAGGGAGCTTGCAGCTATGGTGATCAACACACCCTCGTTAAAACCACCAAAGAGCAGCCATGGGAAAACCACTATCATAATCCCCAGCGGCTTCCATAGTTTCCCTGAGAAAGGAGCACCATCACCGTTAATTGACAGGTGGCGATCCGGAGGATTATGCGATTGCGGAGGCTGGGATATCGGTTGTAAACTCGGCGTCTTCTCCAATGAAAGATCCCTTCATGATTTCGACGAAAGCTTCAAGCTTTTTGATCAGGTAAGCCCCCATAGATTAGCCAGAACTGAGTATTGAATAGCTTGAGTGGATTGCTGAGTTTAACGGTCATTTTTTTACAGGAAGGAAGTAAAGATATGGTTCCAGTTCTTGAGATGACGCAGCTGAAGACAGGGATATATACGGTGGATTTCAGGTTAACTCTTACGCCTTTGCAAGCTTTTTTTGTGTGTGTAACGGTTATAATCCATGGCTTTGAGGAGACGGTAACGGCGAGCACCACTGGGAAATCGGTGTCTCCGTTTGCTCCGCCTCTATCTCCTGTTGGTAGAGTCTAGAACTAGGTTACTTAAGACACGAATTCTACATATACTTGGAAGATAGATCATCTTAAAGATGGTTTTCTTTGTTTTGAAGTTGTAACGTGTAATGTTCTTGTGTTGTGTTCAAAGTTTGAGAGATCTATTAAAAGTTAGTTATATCATAGTGAATACAATGTTTAGAAAGTTCTTGAGCTTGAATATAAGAATTTTAGATCTTTGATCTTTTGGTTTCTCGATCTAAGTAGTGTAATGTTGATTATTAACTGGGTCGATTTAAGGTTGTTTTACATTTTCGAGTTCTAGAAAGTAAACCTAGAATTTGAATCAAAATATTTTTGGTTCAATTCGGTTTGATTGATGAAATTTTTTATTTGTTTTCCAGTAGAAGTAATTCAAAAAATTAAGGCTATTCGAATGATAAGTTTTTTAAGCAAAACTTTTGCTTGTTTGACAAAAAAAAAGCAAAACTTTGGGAAATATTTCTACTAATTTCATTTATTTAATTTGAAGGTATGTTTGTTTAGAAATAATAAAACAATTTAATATATATATATATATATTTCTAAAATAAATGAAATATGGATATATTTCATTTCGAATACTAGTTTAAATCAATTCTGGAGAGTTAAATCCATTTCGGTTTGATTCGGTTCGGTTTAAGTTTTTTATCCACCCCTAATTTGGATATGTTCATAATAAAAATATATAAACAAAAAGTTCGAAATTATTTTTGTCAATGGATCGTATATCTCTAGGCTCATTAATGATTAATGCAATTACTCAATACAAAATTATTTTGGATCTCCAATTCAAAATCTAAATTAGGATACGAGATCCAATTCAATTCATTTTAGCTCCGAGTCCCAATATTTATATCGTTGGAATTGACAAAACCAGATCCAAAATTTTAAAATTAAAATATACTATATTAAATATGCAATATATTTTAAGTGTATTTATATATCCTGTTTCAATATATATACATTTTAAAGTTTTTGCACAACAATTAAAAAAAAAAAATACCTATTATACTTTAATTTTGTATTTTTTATTTTAATAATATGTCATAAAAATAGACTAATATAAATAAAAATGACAAAAAAAATTAGTTCCTTTTTTCTATAGAAAAATAAAAACTTTATTTATTTTGAAAAAAAAATTCTAAAAATACATATATATTGTTTTACTATAAATTAATAGTATAATTTACACTACGAAAATCATGTTAATAATTTTACTATAAATTAATATAGAAATATCATCAATAAAATCTATATTTCTGTAATTTATTAAATTATTGAATTGATATTTGTTTTTTATCGTAGCCTTTTTTTGACTATTCAAGTTACATAACACTCTACAAAATAAATACTAAATAATATCTTTTAATCACGTGATAATTTGTGTTAATATCACAAGTTTTCTTAATTCTCCCGCTCGCCCTTAACGTTAGGCCCACTCAATGCACCATAGCCTATGCTTAATCACTATTAGAATTTTGATTAAAAAACTAATTAATTATAATTATTTTCCCTCAAACATGTGCTTTTCTACAAACCAAAAAAATGTAAGAAAAAAAACGAGTTTGATTATAATAGGGAGAATTAGTTAAATGTACTTTGGAAGAGGTGTTTTAGGTATATACACATTTGTAACTTATTTTTTTGTTTTATACACTCGCTTATAACATTTTATAACATCTTATAACATCGTATAACAACTTATATTAATAAAATGAAAGTATAATATCTTATAAATTTTGTTATAAGAAGTTATATGATACCTTATAACATCTTATAACATGATTGGGTGTATAAAACAAAAATAGAGTGTATGAAAGTATATTTCATACAAATTCTCATTATAATAAGTTAGTTTTAGAAAATATAAAATTTTCTTGTCACATATTTTTGTATTAAAATACCTATTAAATAAATAATTTAATTTATGAAAAAAAAACAAAATATGATTTGCGCAAAAACTCACTGCATAGATTAAATAACGTAATAATTTATTTAAAATGCATATAATTAATGTCAAAATGAAAGTGATAATAGTCATCAAATTGTATAAATTAAATATATACTTCTATATTATAATATTCATTCCTCATCAAACACGAGTTCTAACTTTTAATACATGAAACTTCGTATGATACTGCTCACCTACTTCTACCATTTATTAAAATTTTACGAAATCGAGATCTGCGTTACATAATTGGTACCCCTTTAATTATAATTAAACATTTGTTAGAATTTTAATACTCCTTATTAAACAAGAGGTTTTCAAATTTTACGTTTCATTAGATTTTAAAATACAAATATCTTTTTTTGTATGAATATTTTGATAGTTTCAGACGTTTTCTTCCCAAGATCGCAACTAAATTATTTGTTAGAAAAGTGATCAATGAATTGGTAAAGAAATTAATTTTTTTTTGTCTTATTAAATTTCATATAGACGAGCCAGTCTTAAGAAACTGACTGGATTTTCTATCCCTTCAAGATTTATTTTGATAAATAAAACTTTCAAGTTTTTGTAAAGAAATTAATTGATTAAAATATGGCTTTATTAGTAAGAAAAATAAACTTTTTAGCTCTCCCGTAAATCGTAATATAATATATATATTGAAAAGCAAAAGCTATGTGTGGTATTATATAATTAATACTGATCTTTTAAAAAGTTAAATTTTTATATTTTAGCAAAATATATTCTTATAATCTTATCTCTATCTTTTTATTGTTAAGAAATAATTATTTTATTATAAATATCGTAGTTTATGCACATTCTAATAATACATCAATTAATAAAAAAACGAATATGTATATCATCATACGTATAATATACTTATTATATTAAATTTTTACTAAATGGCCAATCGAAAGCGACAAACCGATATGAATATATATATTGGAAGAGTTAGTAACATAATAATTATAATCATATTTATTAAATCCAAACTTTTTAAAAAAGTGAAATCTGTCAAATAATTACAACCTAAGCTTAAAATATAACTCCACACTACAACTTGAGTAGTCAATAAATACATTTTAAAATGTTGAATTATTTCTCGATGTGTACAATCTGTAATGATATTATAAATTATTATAACGAGAATGGCGTGGCAATTAAAATAATAGTAACCAATACCAAAAGTGAGTCTTTTGTGCATCTTAGTATTGACTTTAATGCACTATTTAAGGAGACTTTAGGATTCATTCTCAACACACTAAAAATCATTTCCTTTGAAAACATCTAAGTATGGAGTTTCCAAAGGGTCATAACATTTTAGGACTAGTTCTGGTCTTAACCATTGTTGTCTCTTCGGCCACTGCGGCTGGACCGGTCTGCCCACCTACCGATACTCTTAGCCGGAAAAGTTTCCCTAAAGGTTTCCTTTTCGGCACGGCTACTGCTGCATTCCAGGTCTATATACATACATAAATTTTTATAATAATGGTTTGAGTTGTAATATTTAAAATTTAAAGTAACATTAATCTATTAATTATACTTTTTTTTTACTATAGTATTATTTTTACAAAAAAATAAAAATAATATTTGACTTGGATATAGAAATATATGTAAATTTTTAAAATGGTATTAATATTTGTTGTGATTATTTAGGTGGAAGGTGCAATAGATGAAGGATGCAGAGGTCCAAGTTTGTGGGATACTTACTGTAAAAATCAGCCTGGTACGTTTTTTTTTACTAATTAATTTCTATTTATATCATATAAATAATCACTAACTAACTTAATTAATTATTTAATTAAAAATTATCAGCTAGATGCAACAATGATAACGGTGATGTGGCCGTTGACTTCTACCATCGATACAAGGTATATTTATTATTTGTAGTTTAAAGATAGATTTATACAATTTAAATTTATTGGTTATTAATTAGATGATTTAATGTTGAATTAATAATAAAATCGCAGGAGGATATTCAATTGATGAAACGATTGAACTCGGACGCTTTCAGACTCTCTATTGCGTGGCCTAGAATATTCCCTCGTGAGTTTATATATAACAACGAATCTATATATTTATTAATATTTGAGTTATTATGTAAAAACTAATTAAAAATATTAATGATTAATTAGACGGGAGAATGTCTAAGGGAATTAGCAAAGCTGGTGTTCAATTCTATCACGACCTCATTGATGAGCTCTTGAAAAATGGTAATTAATTAATTTTTATTTTCAATTTTCTAATAAACATTACTACATTTAGTCACATATATATACAAAGTCTATTATTTTTTCTCATTTTTTAAAATATATTTATAGGTATCACTCCTCTAGTTACCGTCTTCCATTGGGATACCCCACAAGATCTAGAAGACGAATACGGTGGCTTCTTAAGCTCAAATATTGTGTAAGTTAATCTCAACTATATCAAAATCATAAAATTCATTATAAAACGTTACATAACAATTAACATCAATAATAAAAAAAACATTAATAATTTTTTTTTTTACAGAAAGGACTTTAAAGAATACGCAGAGTTTGTATTCAACGAATACGGTGGCAAAGTAAAACATTGGATTACATTTAACGAGCCATGGGTGTTTAGTCGTGCCGGTTACGATATTGGTAAGAAAGCACCAGGAAGATGTTCTAAATATGTTAACAAGTTGTGTCAAGATGGACGGTCAGGATTCGAAGCTTATCAAGTTAGTCACAACTTACTTATATCTCATGCTGAAGCCGTTGATATCTATAGAAAATGTGAAAAGGTATACATTTATTTAAAATAAACTAAAAAAATTAATAAATATTCAATTTTAATATAATGTTTTTGAGTCACACAACAGTGTAAAGGAGGAAAGATTGGTATTGCACATAGTCCAGCTTGGTTCGAAGCAGATGATCTTGCAGACTCACAAGATGGTGCATCTATTAGTCGTGTTCTTGACTTTATTATGGGATGGTAATTTATTTTAATTAA
>ASZG01036149.1:0-18317 GCA_000411095.1 Aethionema arabicum
TTAATTTATGGTGTATATAAGATTATTTATATGCACACAACAATGATATACATGACCCCTAAGATCTTTAAGCGATTAGATTAATTACATAATATGATCATGATGCATAAGGACGATTATCGGAGTACCTCCACTCATTGCGGAAATGGAATGGTCGGAACCTCCTTCGTAAGTGGTGGTGTCCTCCTTTGATAACTTCGTAAATAGAGGATGCCACCTAGAACTTAAGTTTGGAGATTAGATTTCTCTCCCCTTGCCTATAAACCTTTCTTTATTTAATGTGTTGTGCACTTAACTTGTGATGCCAATATGATGGGCTAGAGGCATGTATTTATAGGTGGGGAGAGAACCTAATTCCTTTGAGATCCTTTAATCCTAACCATCCATCATGGTTAAGCCTAAAGTGACAAGTGTTTAGACAAGTGTTATGCAATAACATTTGCTTAATGTCAAAGCTTAAACATGTGTCATGCCAAATGTTAAACTATGGCTCTTTAATACATGCATATACTTTAGGCTTGACATGTGTTATTGTCACTAATCTCTTTTCATTCTAACATTTGTCCATAATTACATACAATGAATTAAACTTTTCATTATCCATTATACATTTGTTTTACCAAGATAATTAAGATTAACACTCTCATAAGAAAACATGAATTTACTAATGACCACACTTATAAGAAAGGAAAAAAAGCATAATATTCCTTACAACTTATGCTCAAGCATTCAATCAACTAATGTGCGAAAGGCCACCGAAGTTCTGCAAATATGTAAGCGAACTTGTTTTTTTTCTAACTGATACAGAAATTAACATTAAAAAGACGTCGTATAAAATAAATATTTATTTTCCATTTCAATTTTCAAATAATATATAGGGGTTTTAGTGAAAATGAAGTCTCTCCTAATTTTTCAACATATTCTGGGGTCGATTGGAAAAGCTTTTAGTGGAGCTGTAGCTGTAAGGGGCTGAAGCTGGAAGGAGCAGAAGCTGTAAGCCCGTGTAGCTTATACTAAAATTGTTTGATTGGTAAAGTTATGAGCTGTTAGACATAAAATTATTAAAATAGACATATAATAAAACTAAATAGGAAATTAATTAATTATATAAGGTTAATGAAGTCTTTTTATAATTTAAAGAGTTTAAAGAGTTTAAAGCTCTAAAAAAAGCTCTGACCGAGAGCTTAGAGGTGAAGAACTTTTAGGTCCCTTCTAAACTCGAGTTTAAACTCTGCCAATCAAACGTGATTAAAAAAGCTCCAATAAAAGCCTTCCCAATCAAGTCACTGTTTGTATTTGGCTACTGTGTGACTGTATCTCTGGTTCTGCACATCGACTTGTATTTTCGCCCACTGATATTTGTCTCCTAAATCTCCGACTATGACGGGTGCAAGCCGTCGGAGCACGCGTGATCGGATAAAAACACAATCTCCAAGCACGGAGGAAAACAGTGTAACGGTTCGTCATCCCGCGAGGATCCGCCGAGGAAAAGGCAAGGAGCTTGCATCTATCCGTGTCTTCAAGACGAATCTGAAGTTGCTAATTGGGTTAATCATCTTGGGAATCATAGTAATCTACTTCACCATCAATCGGCTTGTTAGCCACGAGTTGAATGATGCCTCCCAGAGGCCTAGGGTTATCACTCCTTTTCCAGCTCCCAAACTCATGGATTTAGCTATGGTACACGAATCTTATATTGAACATTCTTTTTGCGTTGTTGTTGTTCTTGTTAAAAAAATTGTGTTTGCCCCAGTTTCAAGGCGAGCACAAAGAGAGCTTGTACTGGGGAACTTATCGTCCTCATGCTTATTTTGGGGTTCGCGCGAGGTATGTAATTCCACTATGAATCAATCCCTTCTTTCGGTAATGGTTCGTGTTTATAATGCCAAGTGTTTTGATGAGACTTGGGGGCAGTTCTATGATCTCCTTTTTCCCCTTTATCATCTTTAAAACTAAATGTGAATGTTTGAAAGGGAAGGTTACCATTCTCGTATCATGTGAAATTGAGCTTTTTGTACAAGCAAATTAAGTTGTGGATGTCAATGCAGAACTCCTCTGTCTCTGGTAGCTGGCTTGATGTGGCTTGGCGTTAAAGACGACATGTATGTTATGCGGCATTTCTGTGACAACTCTGATGATCTAAGTTCATATGGTTGGAGAGAACACAACGGACGGGATTTTGGACGGCAAGAGCTGGTTGAAAACGATATGATACTGGAGACAAGTTTTGTAAAGTCTAAGGGTAATAGCTTTGGTTATGGAGGTGATTGGGCCGTTCGAATTGATGTAAAAAATAAAGGGTACTACTGATATACTCTACTACTATATTTTCGTCACTCTGTCTGCTTCTGTTATCATGGCATTGAATAATACTGATATTCTTGTTACACTATGGCATGACAAAGTTTTCTTCCTTGATCACACTGGTATTAAATTAGGTTGAATGATGAAGTAAAAAAGAGAAGTGCACATCTCTTCTTTTATTTAGCTGATGAAGGTGGCAATGTTCTAAATTTAGGCCAAGACGGATTAGAATTTCAAGGGAACTCTCTCCTGGCTTCCGGTTCACGTGAAGATATAGGAGACTGGCAGATACACTTAAAATCACAGGTAATTTGTGACTTGAAGTGCTCTTTAGAGTCATAGGATTTTGACCGTCTCATATGCCCTCCGATGATTCACATCTTGATATAATCACAATAACTGCTCTTCACTTGCAGAGTCAGCTCGAGACACACTATTCGGGTTTCAAGACACCACACATTCATAATCTGTCTGATCTAGTTCAGCAAAATCTCGCCCTCCAGGTTATGCTAGTTTTCAAGCTAATAATTCTCTTGGAAGTTCCTAACGTATTTTGATTGTTCTATAAAGACCACAATGCTTACATGTTCTTTGTTTGTATGTTTACAGGCAAGGAAGCTTGGACGACTTCAGCTCTCTGATACATTGGAGGAATCTTCCAATATTTTAATCTTTCAGGTAATCAGTCTTGATGAAGGAGTATGTTTGTGTATTGTTATACAAAAAACCAAAACTCCTATGAATTCTGTGATCGATATGGTTCTCCATGTCCAGTGTCAACATATCTTGTGTCATACAGATTTCTGCGAGGCTTCCATTTACAATAGATATTCCCTTCGTCTCTGGGATCAGAGGAGAGGGTTCAAACGTGGAGAAGCGTCTAACAAGTCTCACAGGTTTCTTAATCCCCCGTTTTTACCAAGCATCAATAATGATGGGTTTTAATTTTCTCAACCATAGTTTGTGTATATGCATGCATTTCATTTTGAGTATAGAAGAACTGTTTCAGTAATGAGACTGTGTCAGCGACCTATTCCTTTTGAGTTTCAGAGTGATAAAGCACGTAATCTGAAAGTTATGCCTCTATTTTGTGTTTTTGGTTTTTGTTAAGTCTGACCCGGGGACAAGCAGTAGCTTGTGATTCTCCAGCATTTTCTAGGGATACTAAATATATGTATCTGTTCTGGGCCAATTCAGCAGAATTTTCAATTAAGATTTTTTTTAATTAGATAAACGTATTTTTGATTGATTGATGAGCATTTGGGATAATTTCATCCTTATTCTATGTAGGTTTGCCACTCTCTGATCTACTTGAAAGGAAACAAATAGAATTCAATGCAAAGTTCAATGAACGCTTCAACCTTTCTGAGAAGGTTTGCATCTACTTACGTTTCAAAATCGACAGGCTGCAGTTACCCATGTTAATAGATGATCTTTAGCACACTTAGAGCTCTTGTTCTTGGCCAATCACAGTGTAGTTGTGAAATCGCTTAAGACATATGTTTTATAACTTCTATCAACACCTTTGTCTAGATGTGTACTCGAACAGAGACTGCTGAACATTTCTCGCATTGACTTTTCCAATTTCATTCTCAACTTCTTAGAACCTCCTTTCTGAAGCAGTAATTTTTTTCCCTTCGTTCATGTGCTGCTCTGTTTCACCTTGATGGCGTGCATATGTTGTCAGCTCCTAGTTGTGCGACGTTCATTTAGTTAGCTATTTGTGTATGTGTTCCGGAATTAACTGATTTGCTTAGATGATATGAAGATCTGAATCTTAACTTCCTGTGGTTCCAGCTAGATTCAGAAGCTTTGGGAGTTGGCAAGACAGCAATTGCAAACATGCTGGGTGGCATTGGTTACTTCTATGGCCAGTCAAAAATATATGCTCCAAAAAGCACTCAGGTAAGTATATTGATCCTATTTATTTATGTATTAAATATTTGGAAAATGGTAAAATAGACCTTGAACTTTGCTGATTTGGTGTAAAAACTCCCAACTTTAAAAACTGTTTTTAGACTCTAAACTTTGATAACCGGGTGTTTTTAAACCCTAAACCTTAATAACCAGGTTTTTATACCAGAATCCCAAATTTAGACTTGAAATTATAGTATAATTAATCTAAATTTGGATTATATTTTTTTGTTAAATTTTGAAATTATAGTTTGATATTATGTTAAAATTTTAATTTAAAAATCCCGCAGGGTTTTAAAAATCCAGTTATCAAAATTCAGGGTCTAAAAAACCATTTTAAAGTTTGGGGGTTATTTCACAAAATCTGCAAAGTTCAGGGTCTATTTTACCATTTTCCCTTTTATGCCCTCTGCATATGCAAACCAAAGCACAGGTTGACGTTTTACAAATGAACAGTTAAAACTTTCTGTTGCAGCCTGAAAATAGGGGGAATTTCTTGCTTTACTGGCCAGCCGAGCTGTACACTGCCGTTCCTAGTCGACCTTTTTTTCCTAGAGGGTTTTTGTGGGATGAAGGCTTTCATCAATTGTTGATCTGGTTTGTTTTATAGACCATTCGTATGTTGGCTATTTCATTGATATGATGCTTTTGCCATTGTTTCTCATGTGGATATTCTGAAAAGCTATTTAGAAAATATCTTATCACAAAGTTACAAGCTATAATCATCCTGCTAGTTGATGATTCCTTGGAGTGCGGTTTGTGCTTTGAGCAGGCGCTGGGATTTTCGTATAACCTTGGATATCGTTGGACACTGGTTAGATCTGTTGAACATAGATGGATGGATTCCACGTGAGCAAATTTTGGGTGCTGAAGCTTTGAGGTACTAAACTCTCTCACTAAATTTGGCAATCATGGTTATTGTTGTAAAATTTCTTTTGAGAGTCTCTTTAACTACAGTAAGGTTCCAGAGGAGTTCGTTGTTCAGCAGCCAAGTAATGGAAATCCACCAACATTATTTTTGGTGATACGTGGTAAGAAGCCTTGACCAACATAACATTCATTAGAGGATATATCGATATTTTAGTCAGTTATCTGCGCTTGTTTTATCAATCGTTTGTTCCTATTACAATTAGAAGTTTAGAAATTTATCACCAAGAACATGATTGCTTTTATCTTGCTGCTCAGTTTTGAGATTGAAAATGTCACCAATTCATGTCAAATGAGAAACAAGATTTCAAATCAATTCATTCCATATGGTGACAATCTTTATTTTTCCAGATTTAATAGATAGTATAAAGACGGAAAGATTTGTTGGATCAGAAAGAGATGAAATAGTATCATTCCTTGAGCGGGCTTCTTTACGATTGGATGCATGGTTTCAGTGGTTTAATGTTTCCCAGACAGGTAATCAAATGGGTATCCGTTTTCCTCTACTTTTCTGATGTAAATCCATTTTAATGATCACATGATCCATTCAATCTTCAATTGATGTGTCTTAGTCATTTTAGCATCTCAATTGTTCTTTTCTTTCATTGGTATTACAGTCTTAATATGCTTGTATTGAGCTAATTCATAGAATGGGTTTCTCATGACTTGATTCAAACACTAGGCAAGGAAATAGGAAGTTACTTTTGGCATGGCAGAGACAACACAACAACTCGTGAACTAAACCCTAAGGTACTGTTTATTTTTCTTATGAAAATGCCATTAGAAGATTTTCTTTTGCCCTTCATATCTAACTGCAAGTCCCATGTTATGGAGTGGGTTTCATTTATTAAGATTTTTTTGATGTGGCATATGCTTGTTAGCGACACTGTATCTTTGGGATTTCTTAGTTGCATGTGGGCTGCTACATCTTGTTTTACAAGATTGCTACTTTGTCGTTGCTCATATGTGGCTTTTTTAGTAGAAAATTGACAGATTCAGATACGTGATTTCTTCTTTCCTGCAGACGCTTTCCTCGGGGCTGGATGATTATCCCCGAGCTTCGCACCCAAGTGAAGATGAGCGACACATTGATCTTAGATGCTGGATGTACCTTGCAGCAGACTGCATGCATTCCATCATAGAGCTTTTAGGAAAGGAAGATAAACTTTCAAAGGTTCGCACAAGATCTAAAATGAAAGTGGTTATTCGTTCGTCACATGTTAATGACTTTTAAGTAACAAACCCTGCAGGAGGATTACTACTCAACTGCCAAGCTTCTTTCAAATTTCAATCATTTGAATCAGGTCTTTGCTCTATCAGATGTCAAAATTCACTTTCTCTAGTTATGAGAGTTTTAGATGATATTATATTACTTTTTCTCTCAAATGTATATTTCATAAATTTCTTATTATCCTCTCTTCTTCGGTTAATTTATGAACAGATGCACTATGATCATGACCATGGGGCTTACTTCGACTTTGGTAATCACACAGAAAAAGTAAGAAAGTTTCATGAACTTGTACATCAATGTTTTTATATAGAAGTATGTAGGATTATTGTCAGTTTACTAAACTAAATGTTGCATCAACTTGATCCCTAGGTTAAGTTGATTTGGAAAGAGGTATATGCAGAAAATAGCCACGTATCTCGACAGCTTTTAAGGAAGACTTATGGGAAGCCAAAGCTAGGATTTGTTCCTCAAATTGGTTACGTCAGCTTCTTCCCTTTCATGTTTAGAATCATCCCACCAGTGAGTTTATATGTTAACGTTAAATTCCATCAAACTTGCTATTATAAAACCCTTATATGACCCTGCTATTTTGGGACTTAAATCTTCGCATTCTTTGGTGGTTGAAGGAGTCTTCAATCCTCGAGAAACAGCTTGACCTCATTTTCAACAGAACCATCTTGTGGAGCGACTATGGACTCGTTTCACTTGCCAAAACCAGGTGAACTAACAAGAACAAGCGTATGCTGCATAATTTGGAAGTCCGTAACAAAGAGAATCATTGTTCATATATCCACTCGCTTGTTTCATTGCAGTTCTTTGTATATGAAACGCAACACTGAGCATGATGCCCCATATTGGAGAGGTCCTATCTGGATGAACATGAACTATATGATTCTTTCTTCCCTGCACCATTATTCTACAGGTATGTTTCTACCTCAACATGGTACACATAACCGACACCTTCTTATATGGCTTCTTCTTTTTGTAAGATCATATACTTTCTATTTAAGACCATGAACTATTTCTGTTTGGTGAAAAAGAACTCTCAACTATCAAAATGTTTTTTTAAATCTTGAACAGTTGAACTTTGATAATTGCGTGTTTTAAACCTTCGATTTTAATAACTATTAAACCAAAACTTCAAATTTGAACTTGAAATTATAGTATAATTAATCCAAATTTCGATTCTATATTTGTGTTAAATTTTGAGATTATCGTTTAATTGTGTGTTTAAAGTTTAATTTTGATTTTAAAAGTCTAGTAGAGTTTTAAAAAACTCAGTTATCAAAATTTTTAGAGTTAAAAAAAACCTTTTTGATAGTCGTAGTTATTTTCACAAAACAAAAATAGTTTATGGTCTAAAATATCATAAACTCTTTTGTATATGATCGGTCAATGGATCAAAATTTCTTGCAGTCGATGGGCCATACAGCGAAAAGGCAAAAACAATTTACAAGGAATTACGGAGCAATTTGATAAGGTATGCTTGTTAATGGTATCAGCAACGAGTGTTTTCTTGATATCTAAAATGGAAATTGAAAAATATGTGTTATAATATGTGCGGCCTCACACAGGAACGTGGTTAAGAACTATTACGATACGGGATACATCTGGGAACAGTATGATCAAGAAAAGGGAAGAGGCAAAGGCGCACGTCTCTTCACTGGCTGGACTGCACTTACCCTTTTGATAATGTCTGAAGATTATCCTGTTTTGTAAACTTGCTCTTTCTAATTTATATCTCAATAAGAATGTAAGTTAGAAGATTGTTTTGATTTTGAGGGATTCCATATTCGGTTATGCGTATGTGAATCGAGCAAGCAAAATCTTTTATATAATATTTAGGGGTGGGTATCCTGTTGGTATCTTCAAATTTTGGGTTGTTTGATCCGGCATTTAGAGGTACTCTATTTGAAAAAGGTAACTTTTTTTTGGATAAATGATTTTGAACCATATGATCTTATATCATTTTCAGGTCGAATATCTAAACAAGTAAATAAATATCCACGATAAATTACGTTAATCTTTTCTCAATAGAAAAAAGAAATATTTGAATAAATGGATATTCCAAGGATTTTAATATACTTGTTAATTATTTGATTCTATTGAATTGGAATCACATGAGATTACAAAATCAAAATATTTGGTTAGTAGTAATAGTTTTCTAGAACTATAACGCTAACTAAGTTTTAGCCAAATTCAAATTTAGTAACCGAAAGTGAATCTGTCATCATGTCAGCAAAATTGTCATGAGTATTTATTTTGCATACATGAACATCACATTTAACAATGATATATTGGGCGTGTAGTGATACTCTACATCATCCTGTCATGTTCTTTCAAGAAATATTTTATCTTTTGTAAGATATATAACACTTTTGACTATCACAAAAGATAGTAATGCAAGATGTACCTCCACAGAGCTCATTATACAATTTTTTCCGTCAAGTAGCTTCTTTACATGCATTAACAATATCCATATACTCAACTTTAATGATTGACAATGCTATAATAGCTTGTAAGTTTGCTTTCTAGCTCATGACACAACCACCAATGGTAATTACATTGAGCAATATTTTTTTTATCCAAATTACTAGCAAAACATGAGTCCACAACCAACAAACTCATCTCTAAATTTTCTAAACTATAAACAAGCATTAGAAGTACTAAGACGAATTCAAAAATCCACATAAGACTTTTTTCCGGTGCTCTTTTTTGGATCAACCAGGAATCTACTTACGAGACTCACAGCAAAAGACAGATGAAGGCATGAACAAATCATGACATCCATAAGTGAACCAACAACACTTATGTATTAAAAAAATCTAAACATGTTAAATATTAAATAAAATCACATATTTTGAAAAAGCACATGACTTAGAGAATATTAAGACAAACAAACATTCAAAAATATCTTCCTTTATATATGTATGAATAATCTCTTTGTTTGTACATGTACAAGCTAAACTCTCTTAAACATTCAAACAATAAAACTCACACACAAACTTGACTCACTTCTCTCTCTAAGTGGTAAATTTTTCAATGGCAACTTCCTACCTCTTTTATAAGCCTTTGAAGTTAACCCTAGTTGCCTCGCATCTTGATCACATGATCCTTTACGTGGGTCCACTATTAAATGAGTCTGTTTCACACTTGTTAGATTGAACCTGCGACTTGTCTTTGTCTTGCATCTCCCATGCTTTGACCTTGACATGTTGCTTTCCTTTTAAATGCGTCTCACTAACACTTGTCAGACTGAACCTGCGACTTGTCTTTGTCTTGCATCTCCCATGCTTTGACCTTGACATGTCGTTTTCACAGATATGTCCTTGTCTCAGCATCTCCCATACTTTGACCTTGATAGCATCTTTACCAAGTTTGGCCTTCTGATTTTGTCCTTATCAAGACAACACTTGTCTTGACCTTGACCTATCAGCTTTGTCTCCATACTTCTTTTTTCATCCAGTTTTGACCTCCTGACTTTGTCCTCACCAACACAACACCTGTCTTAACCTTGACCTATCAGCTTTGTCTTCATACTTCTCATTTCCTTATTTGGCTAACAGTCACTTTTGCAAAAGGAACCTTCCTTTCTGCAGTTAACCATTTTCATGTCTAGAAGGTTGTTGACTACCGATCTGACTTTTCTTCTCTGCACACTCTGTTGCCGGTCTGACACACGGTCAACAAAGACTTTCCTTATTTAGCTAACATCCATCTGGGCAGAAAGACTCTTTTCTCTCTGCACGTACACTACTTTAGTGATTGATTATTTTCAGAACGTCAGAGTTGACTTTTCTTCTCTGCAACCTCTTTTGCCGGTCTGAATCCGACTACATGACTTTTCTTATTTAGTAACCTACACATGTTCTTTCCTTAAAGTAATTATGTTGTGATTTCCTAAAATATCAAACACTTACAATCTCCCCGTTTTTATCCTACATCGTCACTTCAAGCATTGTTAGTCAAAAGACCAAAAATGCGTAACCCAAACATAAGCTTCAAGTTAACCGAGTAACTAGCCCAGAGAAACAACCATAAACATGTAGTCGGTCGGGACACATACATCTATGAAATGTTAACTCCCCCTGAAAGTTAGTCGGTCAGGACACATACATCCCTGAAGTGTTAGCTCCCTCACTGTTCTCCCCCTGCTTGGATAACATGTAGGGTAAAAACAATATAAGTGCAGAAACACAACACAAAACAAAGGTGGATGGTCTACCATCAGTCATCAAGTATCTATGTTTCCTCCTAAACGACAAAGTGTATTTGTCCCCCTGAGTGATGGAGCGCCATCAACCATCAAATATTTATCTCTCTTCCAAAAACGATGGATTTTACAACTCTCCCGGATTGATTTCTATAGTTTATCCTCCATAACGGTTACCTCCCTAAAGTTAAAGCATGTAGTCGGACGGGACACAAACAACCTTGAAGTGTCAACTCCCCCTGAACGATGGAGTGCCAATATCCATCAAATAACTCAGACCACTCACAACCAAGATAATGGTAGCAAAAAGTGTAGTGACGACCGAAACAACACTGATCGCGACAAACAAGAGTGTCCTGCAAAACTATTGGGAACACAAACAACCTTGGAAGACAAACAGTTAGCAATGACATGTACAATACCAGCAACTATCGATAACCAAAAAAAAGAACGCAGACAGGTGACTAAAGATGCAACATAAAAAGCGAGCTGTCATTTTAACTATGTAGTTACCCTATTATGATTGTGCAACTTTTAGTGTGATCCATAACAGACTTCACCTAAAGTTGTAACATTCCGTTACTAATGGTACGAAAACCTGCACAAGGGTTTGAACGATAATGGTGACACTTTCAAGGAATCTTGTTCTGTAACTGTCCCTGATGTTGAGAACTTTTCAGCGGTGGTAGTTAGCTTTCACATTAGCATGCCTTTACCCAGAACAACCTAGAGATATGCATAAATTGTGGTCACGTGCACATTATTTTGGAGGTATGTATAATATTATGACAAACAACATTTAAGAATCCATTAATGTTGTCTTGAAAGAAACTCGAAAGTTTCTTGTTGTTTATTTGTCGAGAAGTATGTTATAATTCTACGGTAGATTTGCTATAGTTTTGTTATATATATGTTATACTTTTGGAATATGTCTGTCATAGATCTTTAATATGTATGTCAGACATCTCAAACTTTGCAATATGTCTACAGTCTACCGGACTTCTAAAATATGTCTGTCAAACTTCTATAATACGTGAAGGGTAAAAATTAAATAGCAAAACAATTTAATAAATATAAAAATAGGTGTAAAAATTACTAAAAGTATAATATTGATTTGTGAAAAAAATAATAAAAAAAAAATTAGATTATTTTAGTTCCTTTTTGAATGAAATTAGTTTAGGTATTGATTTGTTTTGTTGGATCATGTAATTAAATGATAACTCTAAATTTTGGCCCCATTAGATTGATGTTGAGTTTGGGCCGAGTGCCAACCCTCCCTACTACTATGTGAGGTTGTTGAATTCTTTATTTTTTTTTATTTTCTTGTTACATGGTTGTTGATTACAAGCGAGTAACGAGAGGGTTGGCATGGAAAGTTAGCCAGACTTTGCTAGGTTCGGCCAGATATTTTAAAAAAATTTCGAAATGTCTTTTGCATATAATTAACATTATAAAAAAAATAAAAAGCCACTGAATTACAAACATTATTGTTTAACGTTCCAAAATTATTCCAAGTGAATTAGTTTAAAACAATGTTAGCATACAAATCAACGAACAACACGTTACAAGTTACAACGAAGAAAAAGAGAACTATTTGAATCAGTCTACACCCAAAGAGACATAAGAATGCTCTTTTCTCAAAATTACAAATTTCAAAGGAAGAAGCTTTGTCTCGTTCACAATCAGGCTTTGATCGTCACACTGCAGACACATGGACCAGAGAGTTTAACCTCCGATGTTTTCCATTTTTTACCTGGTTCAGCATCCAGGTCGTATAGTAACGTACTGTGTCCACTCTCTTCCTGCGATGAAAAAAGCAAAAGCTTTCCACCCAATTTACCAAACTGGAAGCCAGCCCTTGAGCTACCTGACAATGGCAGAGCCACCACTTCCCAACTATCATCTTCAGGGTTAAACACAGACATCTTCCTCTGGTTTTTCCATTCGATACAAAACAACTTTTTTCCTACTTCAACATGAGCCGTCACCATCTGCATATAATACATATTAATCAGCCGGTGCACATAGAGATAGGAATATATATGAGACATGGACTACTGGAATGATGACTTTTTAGGCTCCTTTATTGCGGATTGAATTCTACACTTTTAGATCAGTAATATTCTTAAAGTCTACTAATACCATGTGAAAAACATGTAATTCCAGCTTAAAGCTAATTGACAATAAGTAAAATAAACCATGTCTCATATATTTGAATCATTTATGTTATTATTTTCGATGTGGGATTCCAACAGAATCTTATGTTCTCTACATAATATCAAATTCCCATAGACCCTAATGAATATTACCCATCTAAAAAATATAGAATTTGGTCCGAGATAAATGAGCCAAAAGAACCAATATTTCAAAAACACATGTTAAAATCCTACTAGATAGAAACTAACATTTAAATGAATTTAAAGTAAACATTAGTTATTCCACCTACTAGTTATGACTTACGAGTTGAAACCCATGTTTTCTCACAACACCAATGTGATAATTGTATATAAATACACTCATAGACTTAACCCCGGAAAAAATAAACTTACAGTTACACCATTCTTGCTCCCATGCCAGGAGCCACATTGAGGATTGTAAACATCAACAAGTTTTGAATTCCCAATTGTAAAGTTTGATCTTCCGCCCATTACGTAGAGCTTCCCATTGAAGCTGCTAGCAAAGCAACCCCATCTTGGACGCCTGAGAGATTCTATGAGAGTCCATTCATTGGACTCTGGATCATACACTTCAGCACTTGAAAGACTTTCACCGTCTAGACCGTGACCTCCCACAACGTAAACAAGACCGTTCACTTCAGCACACGCACAGTCATAGCGAGCTATGTTCAAGTCTGGTAGTTTGCTCCAGCTGATAACCCAAAGAGTACATAGAAATAGGCGAAAACATCAGATAACACAGACTTCAAACTGAAAGCTGAAAGATAAAGAAGTAGACAGTTTCTGAAAACACAACAAGAACAGTTCCAAGTCTAGGATTCATCTAAGGGTTCAAATATAATACGCTGGAACTTTTAAATGATGGACACACACAACTCCACAAAAAATCAAACATCTTGATTGAAGATTATATCATACTTTTGACAAGGTTTAGTCCAAGGCATAAACGTTATGGATGAAATGAAGGGAGTATAGTATTTTAAACGCTGAACTATATTTGTTTGGTGAAAAAGCTCTCAACTAACAAAATAATTTTTAATCCCTAAACTTTGTTAACCAGGTTTTTTAAACCGAAATTTAAAATTTAAAATTTAAAATTGAAATTACATTCTAATTAACACAAATTTAAAATCTATTTTGGGATATAATTATGAAATCAGGGTTTAATTTTGAAATAAGAGTTTTAATTTTGATTAAAAAATCTGTTTTCACCTGCTTATCAAAGTTTAAGGTTTACAAAAACTATTTTGATAATTGAGTATTTTCTCCACCAAACCGAAATAGTTCAAGGGAATACCATAATCCCTAAAAGGAACTCAATCGTCGGATCTTTGTTTAATGTTTACATAAAGGATGGTGACTAACCTGTTGAGGCAAGAATCATACTGATACGCATCAGCTGATGCAACAAGAGAACCACTGATCATAGAGCAACCAGCAATAACAAGAAGCTTCCCATCTAAGACAACCACTTTAAAACCAGTTTTTGCCGGACCAGGCATCAATGGAAGAGATGAAAGCTTACGCCCCAAACAATCCATCACCTCCCACTGGCTTTCTATCCCCTTTGCATCCATTGTTAAGACATAGAGCCACTCCTCAAGCATACCGGCTAATTTTCGCACCGTTATAAACTCTTTGCTCTGTACAAAGTACCTCCATTTCTTGCAAACACTTCCCATGGAAGGGAAATTGGAGCGTGGAACAAGTGCAAGACATAGCTTTGCAACATCATCCGGCAACCCCGGAATCACAGGGTCATCTTGGAAATTTTCAGACAGCCGTGAACCCAAATCAAGATTTACTTCATGATTTACAATCCTTTTCTTCCCACTGACAACAGTTTGCATCTTAACTATTACGTGGATGGAGGGAAGTTACAAACAAACGAGAGATAGAAAAGGCAACTCTTCTCTCCCAAGAAAATTCTAACTAAGATTTTGGTATGAAACGCTGTTAAAGAATCTCGTGAAACCCGTCACGTATAGGGATTTTCAAAGACAAAGGAATAAACAATGTAGCGGAACAGAATATGATTGAAGTGACCAGTGAAGAATTATAATGTCCAGCCAAGTCTAATCCACATTCCATACCCAGGGATTCCTTTCTACTGTATTTAGGATCTATGATATTTATGAAATTATTGTTGATTCCTCTCGCACACATCTCAGAATCTACAAATATAACCATAAGAATTTTGTCAACGACAGATTCCGTTAGAGAGTTACAAGTTTGCAGCAACAAAAAAAGGGTTAAGATCCGATGGTGTTCTTTAAATTTCTCTTCAAAACATAAAAAAAAAAAAATCAAATATAAACACAAATGAATATCGATTCAAACAGTAGTTTTTTTTTTAATTTTTGAAAATCTATTTTTCAAATTTGAAGAAAATTATAAAAAAATGAAGCACATCGGAGATATTCTAAGAGAACGATGAGTATACACACCAGTAAAGATCATGTTAGAGAAAGAAGGCTAGCCACCAGCAACATCCATGGTTAGAGTAACGAATTTCTGCAATTGACCAAAAGCAAACATAAGTCAACTCTTGAATGAATCGAGATCAATAGCATCGCAATCGAGAAAATATAAACAAAGAACAATTTCGAGAGTTACAAGCATCATCGAAATAAGAAATCCAATGGGTAAAATGGTGTACTGCATCGAATACAAGATTATTTGCAGAGAAAAGATAATCTTATCACAAAAACGCTGAGAAATACAATCTGCATTTTGACAGAAATTAGGCGGGATGAAAAAACATACATCCAGATTGCAGAGGCACAAAGAGGCGCAAGCGAAGTAAATCTAAGGAACAAGTAGGAATATGGGTTGACCTGAAGCGGATATTTGATCTCGAAGATTGGAAGAGAAAAAGAGGTAAACTGAATCAAAATGGCGAAGACATTGATAAAATGAAGAAAGTGCGGAAATGGCGCAATGAAAGAGCAGAAAAGAGATAAAGGAGAGAGAAGGTACCGGAAGAAAAGGGAAGCTTTGTCGGTATGGTGTTCGTTGGTGTCTGAAGTTGGTGTAGAGAAGATAACAGAGAGAGAGAGAGAAGAGGTGTAAATTTTAATGGTGGAATAGAAAGGGGGCGGATAATTAGGGGTTATATAATATAGGAAAGCGAGCACACGGTGGATCGCCGCAGATAATAATGTCTACTGGTTACCACGTCAACCCATGCCGAAATTACTACCAATCTTGTAAGAATAGTCTTTTTGCTTTAATTTCATTTTTTTATTAATATTATTTTTTTTTAGAGAAAATAGTTTTTAGAATATTTTTATGGATAAGATAAAAGTTCACCATAAAAGAAATATGGTAATTTAATGCACTTTTATCAAAAAGAAAAAATATATATGGCAATAAAAATTGCATATATATATTAAATAAGATAATTTTACTGGGTAGAAAAACATTGAAGATATCATTTGACCCAAATTTAACACCGAATCGAGACGGTAGAGTTGGCAACCAGAATGGAAGAACCCAACCGAACTAAAAAAAATGGTTTAGTTCGGTTTTAGTTTCGGCGATAAATAATTATTGAATTTTAAATTCAAAAGTCATAAATATTAGATAATAACTTATTAGATATTCATTGTATGTCCGAAAGTAATCATAATTTTTTTTATACCTTTTTAGTTTTCGAGTATTTTTTTTTGTTTTTGGAGTAACTTTTTGGTTTTTCAAGTATATTTTCCGATCTTCTTATCAAGTATGTAAGTTGGAACCAAAACCATAGCGAAACCGAACCCTTTAAAAAGTCGAACAAATCCTATAATCATAAATCAAAGAACTCAATAATCAAAAATACCGAATCAAAACCGAACGGATATTTGTATATCCAACCTTAATCAAATTATAGGTCACTAAAAGTTATAGGAATAAAAAAAATAAACTTTGAAAATAAAAAATGATTATATTAAAATATACAATTGGTAAAATTGAGATATGTTAACATAAAATTACTAAATTAAATTCTCAATAAACATAAATAATAAACTAATTAAATATATAACGATAATACAAACCTTTTATCTTAAAGAGCTTAACAACTTATAAATATAATTTCTCAAATAAAAAAAGATTTATATAATAAAGTAAAAAAAAATATCATTGAACTTTTCCACAAAAAAATATATCTATCATTGAAATAGTTATGTTTTGTTCGCGTAATCATCATGATAAATATAATTTGTCAAATATGTTAAACATTATTAACGGAAATTTTCAACACCATTATTTAAATAACCCACATGTCTTAAAGATATGTTAAAAAAAGTAGAAACTTAAAACAATGCCCAAAAATGGTATATTCAACGACAAAAAAGGAAAAGACAATGTTTGGCCATAAAACAAAATGGATTAAGACATAAAATATTCAAATTTCAAAATTGTAAATTAAATTCTCAAGTTTTAAAATTCTGTATTTAGACTATGTCGTATCGTTAAGTGACAATTAACAAAAATGATGAAGGTAAATCAAACCTTAAAGTTTTCCAATTTCGTAAAAAAATCTTGAAGTTTCTTAATTTTGTTAAAACTCCCGAAGTTTCAAAGGAAGCATCTAATCAATTGGATGGGCAGGAACCACAATTTCATCTTTGATCGACCAATCAAATAGCTAGAGCGATCGATTAACCTTACGCAGAAAAAAAAGAAAATTGTTTTGCACACGTTTTTAACCTAATTTGTTCTTTATAAACCCCCGAAATTCCTTATAAATATTTCGTCTTGTTTTCTTCTTCCGTTACGCGTTTATTCACTTTTGTTATGTGTAAGTAGTCGTTCAGTTAGATCTAGAATTTTCTAGGGTCTGTAATCGAACAATTAGATACAAATAGGTAAATTGCATGTTCCTTCTTCTATTGGTATACTTAATGCTTAAGCACATATACACCCGCTGTTTTTTTTATAGTAGGTAGTCTATCTCGCTACATCAACTTATAGGTTACTTGAACCCTTATATGAGAAAATTGACTCGATCGGTTGGGCGCTACAATTCTTCTCGAGCTATCACCGGGTACAGATAGCATCTAGTCGGGTCATTTGGGTCGTCCGGTCGGGCGTCTCTCTTGCTAATAGGGTGCGAATAACTTCTGGTTGGGTCTTTTGAGTCGCTTGACTACGCACGGGTCACCTAGTCCGGTGAAGGTTATCTTGTTGTCGTCTCTCTCGGTCGCCCATCCTTCTGGTTGGGTATTTTGGGTTGTCTGGATGGACAAGGACCACCCGGTCGGGCAATTGCTTTTATTCACCCGTTTGTTCATCTTTTTTTGCTTAGATCTGTGTTATGAGTTTCTCCCTTTGCCTTAAATTTTTTGTACCTAAAAGTGATCCTAAAAGAACATGCAAAAATAAGGACTAAAATAAGCAAAAAAAAACAATGAATAACAATTGCAATCGAAATATTTTCAGAAAAGGCCTCACTCAAAGAAAAATTTTCGTTGGGCTTGGGTTTAAAATGGTGGATTTTTTAAAGAAAAGAGGGTGGTAAAATGGGTTTGAAAGTAAAATCCATGCACGTTTAGAGTTTAAAATC
>ASZG01036150.1:0-18437 GCA_000411095.1 Aethionema arabicum
TTAATTTTATTAAAAAAAACGTTTAGTCTTAATTTTTTATAACTTTATATATTTTGAGAACATAAATATTATTAAATATATTTAAATATATCACTAATAAATATAATTTTAAGTATATTATTAAATAAAAAACATTAATAATGTTGAATAATGTATTATTATATCAAATTTCTAGTTTATTATGTGTATATTAGTAATAAACATTATTTTATAACTTAATACTATACATTATTTTTAAATATATTAATTAAAAAAAAGAAAAAGTTTTAGAGGGTGATTGACAACCCATTTTTATGGTTGTTAAGTGTTTCTACAGCTTTAAAAGTGTTATTTTTGCCAATCAGACTTTTTTTTGTTAATCGCTCCTAAATTTTCTCATAGTCTGTTTTTTTTTAATTTGTTCTTAGTTTTTAAAAGCTGATAATTTGTGGCTTTTCAAAACAAATAAATTTACAGTCTAAAAAGTTATAGATTTTATTTAACAGTCAAAATTTAACAACAAAAGTCTATTGCTACAGTCGCAACCAATCATCCCCTTAGTGTTGATGAATAGTGTTATACCAAATTTGGTGTAACACTATTCACAAAACACTAAATTTAGTGTTTTAGTGTAGAAGATAGTGTTGGGTTGGAGATGGTTTTACACTAAATTTAGTGTTTTAGTGTTGGGTTGGAGATGGTCTAAATCATACTCTTCACATATTATCTTCACAAAATCTTTCACCCCCACTTCATTCTCAACTAGTACAATTCTTCCACCTCTACTAGAATCAACTTTAAATTTTCATCTATTTTCCACCTTCCACTCCCTAAACAAATAAATACATTCAACATATGCTACACAAAACAAAAACCGTTAGCATTTCTACAGTCGTCTACATCAGCTACATGAGTATACATCAGTATACATAACACTTTGTCTACATTAGTCTACATATGTCTACCTAATCCTTCGTCAACACAACACCCAAACTGAGCTGAGAAAGACGAAAATCAAGATGCACGATTACAGTTCACTGAGAATGACAAAAATCAAGGTTTCCACTTAGGGAATCAAAA
This sequence comes from Aethionema arabicum, assembly GCA_000411095.1. Lineage (NCBI taxonomy): Eukaryota > Viridiplantae > Streptophyta > Magnoliopsida > Brassicales > Brassicaceae > Aethionema > Aethionema arabicum. Next base: position 1,060 of record ASZG01036150.1, read on the forward strand.
TGTCCTAATTCAATACGTTTTTGCAAATTTGTCATAAAGTGTGAGGGTATACGATTGAATATAATGTTAGGACATTTTTACAAAAAAATGTTTGAATTAGGGCATTTTTGCAAAAAAAGCTTGAATGAGGTATTTTTTTCAAATCCCCTTATTTTTCCTAAATAAAATTGACCGAACAGTTTCTACTTGTAATTCATTTTGTATCCAAAACTAGTACCAGACATAAAAATCAGAACCGAAAAACCAAATTGAACCCCGAACAGAATAGAAGGGTTTGGAACTGAACCAAAGCTAGCATAAAGTACCTATTGGATCTTAAATTCGGGATCTATGGATATCAGATAGTAACGGAAACTGAACCGATATCTATTGGGTACCCGAAAGTACGCATATTTTTTTTTTGAGTATTTTTTTTTGGCTTTTTCGGGTATTTTTTTATTTTTCGGGTATTTTTCAGAGTTTCTTATAAAAAAACCAAACGGATTCTATAATCATAAAACGGAAGAACCAAGTAACCAAAAGTAGCGAAGCAAAACCAAACGGATACCGAATGCACAATCATATCCAAACCCATCCCGATTTGAGACGCATAACCGACATTTATTTTCTGTATTTATTTCGTACCGGATTTATTTTGTGGATCAAGAGAAAAAACATTTCATAAGAGTTTAAGAGTTTAAGGATAATATTTGACCATCTGTTTATATGTGACCATTTGTTTTAAGTCAATTTGTGTATTTATCCGTGAAATAATATAATGCACTAAAAAAAGATAAATACTCCTAATTCCTAAACATCTTTTAGTTTTTAAAACTTTTGCCTATAGTGTTCAAAACCAGATTAAATTATACAATTATTTATAATTATATATAGTAAAAAAAAGACTAGGATCCGTTAATTAAGAAACAATTTGATAATTATATATACACTTCAAAAAAAGGGAAATAAGAGAAGAAAATTGAGAAAGAAACGGAGGTCCATTTGTGTTAACACATAAGAATCGTTCCCCGAGATTCAAAGGCAGTGTTGTGTGTATATGACATGACAGTGCGTTTACCTCTCACCGCAACCGCCGGTATTTGATTACCCTCTCATCTTACGCCACGTGTCATCTCTCTAACTGAAATATCCTCTTCTTTCCCTCTGCTCCAAAAGCCAAAAACCGTCTCGCTCTCATAATTTCCTCTGCTGATTTCAGAGAGAGAATGTTACACCTCGTCTCTGTTTCAGGTGAATCCTTTACCTCTCGTTTTCTCTCTCCCTCCATTTCCATGTCTGATGCTTATCCTTTCAATGCACTCATTTCCTTCTTCTTTTTATTTGTTTTTTTTGTTTCGTGATCTCCAGGGAAGAGGATCTAGGAGCTCTGCGCATTCAACGTGAGTACTGTTTTTTTTTTTTTTTGATTGCAAATCTCTGTAGAAATTGATAAGAGAATGTTTAGTTGTTGCTTCGATTTCGTTTATCGATTTCTTCTGTGTTTCAATTCTTATCGTCTAAGCTCCATTTCGATTTTTGCATTTTCGTTGAAAGTTTTTTCAACAACAATCGAGAGAATAAATTCTCGACTGCGTGTAACTAATGTTCATCAACATTTTTAATTTCTCGCGATTTATGCTGTTTTTAGTCCTTGGAATCCTTCGATTTTTGTTTCACGTAGTTGCTAAAATTCAAATCGAATCGAGACTGATGTGTGATTTGGATTTTGAGTTATGTTAATTTCAGGGAGAGATGGCACAGAGCAGTGCATCTCATGACTCTGGCCCCCAGGGGCTAATGAGGCGGCCATCTCGTAGTGCCGCCACAACAGTATCGATTGAAGTTTTTGACCATGAGGTGGTTCCAGCGTCTCTTGGCACTATTGCCCCTATTCTGCGTGTTGCCGCAGAGATTGAACATGAGCGTCCTCGTGTTGCCTACCTATGTATGATTTTTCTCTCATTTTTTTGAATAAAGTTGAATTGCTTTATTTTTGGGGGTGACTGATAAATCCTGGTGTTTGTATATAGGTCGGTTTTATGCATTCGAGAAAGCTCATAGGTTGGATCCAAGCTCTAGTGGCCGTGGTGTGAGGCAGTTCAAGACACTTCTCTTTCAAAGACTAGAAAGGGTGATCATCTCTTAATTTCCTTCTTTTCATCGCACACAGTAAATAATGAAATGGGGATTAGTTCAAACTTTTAGTCTCTAGCCAGTAGCCACCACAACGCAGGATAACGCCTCAAGTCTAGTAGAGCACATTTTACTAGCTAGCCTCATCATGTTCAAGGACTTCTAGAGCTGTTCTTTACACTTTTGTGAAATTCCATTTGATATGAACTAGGATAATGACCTTTTCTTCTAGCATGAGTGAAACTAATAACAAATATCACAACGCAGGACAACGCTTCAAGTCTTGCTTCTAGGGTAAAGAAAACCGATGGACGGGAAGTTGAAAGCTACTATCAACAATATTATGAGCACTATGTCAGGGCACTTGACCAAGGAGATCAAGCAGACAGGTGAAGATGCTTCCACACTTTGGTCATGTTTGCTTAATCGGATCACTAGGATTTTGAAGATAACTAGTAGTGTTCTTGTTCTGACTGAGTATTTGAACCAATATCTCGCAGAGCCCAGCTTGGTAAAGCATACCAGACGGCCGGAGTGCTCTTTGAAGTGCTCATGGCAGTTAACAAGAGCGAGAAAGTTGAAGCAGTAGCTCCTGAGGTTAGTGTCCAAAATCTATCTCTTCAAAGCAACCAGGCTGGATTAAGAAATTATTCAAAAGGTGATATTTTGCCTTCTGTGTTTCTGAGTAGATTATTGCAGCTGCTAGAGATGTCCAAGAAAAGAATGAAATTTATGCACCGTACAACATTCTTCCTCTGGATTCTGCTGGGGCCTCGCAGTCTGTTATGCAGCTTGAGGAGGTATTATTTGAATGACTCGTCTCATAATCTACTCTAATAGCCGCGTATTTCTAATATTTATTTTATACCTAGGTCAAAGCTGCCGTAGCTGCCTTGGGAAACACTCGTGGACTGAACTGGCCAGCTGGATTTGAGCAGCACCGCAAGAAAACTGGAAATCTGGATCTTCTTGACTGGTTAAGAGCTATGTTCGGTTTCCAGGCAAGTTGATGATGTCAAAATAGTAAACAGGCGATCAAATATACTGATGTTGAACAAATGAGATATATTTCTTACTTTTTCTTTCCTTGATGATCACAGAGAGACAATGTTAGGAACCAGAGGGAGCATCTGGTTTGTTTACTTGCTGACAACCATATAAGGTTGACTCCCAAGGCCGAACCTCTGAACAAGGTACCTTTGATATTCTGCTCATTCACATATATAGCTTCTTGGCTTGTGCATTGAGAACCACCGGCACTATACAGCCTGTGGGATGAATAGCATGAGTAAGAGCTTTGGATATGGTCTATAAACGACCCTGCAACCTTGTGAACAACATCATTGATCTGTTATGCATTCTGACGAAAGGAAATATATTCCAGAGACTCCCTAACACACAATTATGCGACGTTGTCTGATAGCATTATCTGATTCAATTCAACTCCAGATACATATTTCTGCTCTATACTAACTCCTTGCCAATTTATTATAAAATTGCAGCTTGATGACAGAGCCGTTGATGCCGTCATGACCAAGCTCTTTAAAAACTACAAAAATTGGTGCAAATTTTTAGGACGGAAACACAGTTTAAGGTAGCAGACAACCTTTTCTTTAGGAAATGGCTTGGCTAAGAAATGTTTTTAAATGATTTTGATCTTCTAATTTACAATTACTCAATCATTTTTTACGTAAAGGCTTCCTCAAGCTGCTCAAGATATACAACAGAGGAAGATACTATATATGGGATTGTACCTCCTCATCTGGGGTGAAGCTGCAAATGTTCGCTTCATGCCGGAATGCTTGTGTTATATTTTCCACAATGTAAGTGTTACATTCAGCTTTCTCTACATTTACATTTTTGTTGGTGTCCTTTGACTGATAGTATGGGTCAAGCATTAAGTATATTTAAGAAATTATTTCTGGTGTATATGTTCAGATGGCTTATGAACTCCATGGTCTCTTGGCTGGAAATGTAAGCATTGTTACTGGAGAAAATATTAAACCTTCTTATGGGGGAGATGATGAAGCATTTCTACGGAAAGTCATTACTCCAATCTACCGTGTAATCGAAAAGGTAGATATTTCACACATAGGTCAATGGTGTCTTAGAGTATTAACTCTGTATAATCCATTGCTAATTTCTGATAAAACAGGAAGCAAATAAGAACGCGACCGGTAAAGCTGCTCATTCAGACTGGTCCAATTACGATGATCTGAACGAATATTTCTGGTATGTTTGAGCTCAGAATCCGTACATTGAACGTTACCTGGTTAATTAGGGCACCTTAGTTCTCTTGTATCTTATGTTGCACAACTGTTATATAGGTCTCCCGATTGCTTTTCTCTTGGCTGGCCTATGCGTGATGATGGCGATCTTTTCAAATCAACGCGTGATAAGGTACAGGTAGTCCCCTGTAGTTTTTAGCTGCGTCTCTGCCCCGATTGAACAAATCCGTAATTTTTTTCTATAATAATTCAATTTTAGGGGAAAAAAGCATCGTCAAGAAAAGGAGGAAGCACAGGCAAATCGAATTTTACTGAGACTCGGACCTTTTGGCACATATATCACAGTTTTGACCGACTATGGACATTCTATCTGTTAGCACTCCAGGTAAGACCTTCATCACTGTTCAAGAGAGGGTTTCAACATTGAAACAGTGTGAGATCGATATTCTAATGTAAATAGAGCATATAAATCCCCTAAAAAGGAAATAAGGGGGAAAATAGCGAAGTCTTTTGGGAGATTAAGGAAGAGATGAACAGCGAGAGTGGATTAGCTATAGAAGAGTGAGGTCGAATCAGCAGCTACGAAGTTCAGGAGCGGAACCTTCTTAAGTGATACTCACATTTCGACTTTTCAATGCAGGCAATGATCATTCTTGCATTTGAACGAGTAGAGTTCAGGGAAATCTTACGCAAGGATGTTTTATATGCTCTCTCCAGTATCTTCATTACTGCAGCTTTTCTACGCTTCATTCAAAGTATGTTGTCTCAATACTTTCTTTATTGGAGTGTGCTCAGCCTTTTGCTATATCTCGTTCAATTAAAGGTTTACCATGTTTCTTGACTCTATGTTAGGTCTCCTGGACGTTATCTTAAACTTCCCAGGATTCCACAGGTGGAAATTTACTGATGTCTTGAGAAATATCCTCAAGATCATTGCTAGCATGGCTTGGTGTGTAGTTTTGCCCCTTTGCTATGCTCAGTCTGGCTCCTTTGCTCCCGGGCAGCTGAAGAAGTGGCTGTCGTTTCTCCCACAAGTTAAAGGCGTTCCTCCCCTTTATATCATGGCTGTGGCACTCTACTTGCTCCCAAATGTGCTGGCAGCTGTCATGTTCATTTTTCCAATGCTTCGGCGTTGGATCGAGAATTCAGACTGGCATATATTTAGATTGCTTTTGTGGTGGTCCCAGGTATGAAGATCCAGTTTTCCTTTCCATTATTCCTGGTCCTGGATGAAAATTATATTCTATGAATTTACCAAAAACCTTAAGGCATGTTAGAAGAGTTCCTAACCTCTGATAGTTGACCCTATATATGCAACTCAGGATCCATTTTTTCGTTTTGCTGGTATACATTTATATGTGTATGCAAGATTTTTTTTGTAGAGAAGACAGTTTGACATTCCTTTTTTTATTTTCAAATGACATTCATGTTTAAACTCAGTTAGTTAGCTCGTGAGAAAGTTGTTTCATCCCCAGTTACAAAGACTATTGATTAAGTATTCAAATGTGGTTTATGCTCACGGAAACATCTTTTATGCTGTTTCAGTTCCCAGCACTGAGTTTTTTCATGATTTTTCATTTTCAGCCAAGAATTTACATTGGAAGAGGGATGCATGAAAGCCAGATTTCACTCATAAAGTGAGTTTAGGGAGCCAAGCAAATTCAATTTAATAATTTAAAATCCAGCACAATAGAACTTATATCACTAGTTGAGAAAACAATATATTGTGCTAACATGTTTCTTGGATTTTTCAGGTATACGATTTTCTGGCTATTGCTTTTTTTTTGCAAGTTTGCATTTAGCTACTTCCTACAGGTTTGACACTTGGTTAAAATTTATGCAAGCTGGTGTTCAAATTATAGTAATACCGAGCTTAATACTTCTCTTGTCTCCTCTTGCAGGTGAGGCCTTTGGTGAAACCAACGAACGCTATTATGAGCATTCGCCACGTCAAGTATAGGTGGCATGAGTTTTTCCCCGATGGTAAACTTGCTACTATGCCCTTCGCTTGAGGTTTTAATTTTCCATATTGTTTTAGTATTCACGGTAAGCTAAACGTTTTCACTCTCTGTGTAGCTGAGCACAATTATGGAGCAGTGGCGTCGATCTGGGCCCCAGTTATTCTGGTATATTTTTGTGTAACCACGCATCTAGATGAACTACATAACTGGTTCATAATTTCTGATGCTCCTTAAATTTTGGTTTAGGTTTATTTTATGGACACTCAAATTTGGTATGCTATTTTCTCGACTATATGCGGTGGTGTCCTTGGGGCCTTTCATCGTTTGGGAGAGGTAATCTTTTAAGGATCCCTTCTACTCACTTCTTCTATCCTTGCTGAAGTTACAAAAGACCGGTTGCTATGCTTCTTTTAAACTGCTCATATTGCATTTTTTGGGTCTCTCCTCATTCCATATTAACCTTCTTGCATTATATCTTTTCGAAAAGCTAGAATGCAAGGTTTCAGTCACTATCTCTTTTTTGGTTGTTGTGTAGCCTAAATGGTTCTTTAACCACTATCTCTTTTTAAGAGTTGTCTTCTAGTTATCCAACAGAAACTATGACCCTTTTTAAAGTGTCTTTGAGTATCGTTAAAAAAACATATCTCCATGTGAAAATTTAGTGCCTCAGTATCACAGTTGGAATGTCTCCTCTTGCATGACAATATTTTAAAAAAACATATCTCCACGTATATTCTTTTTCCAGATACGTACACTTGGAATGCTGAGGTCAAGGTTTCAGTCGCTGCCTGGTGCATTTAATACGTACCTGGTTCCTTCTGATAAAACAAGGAGAAGAGGATTTTCCTTGTCGAAAAGATTTGCAGAGGTCAAACAAAAATATTGATATTTGTCTGTTTTACAATGTGATTCTTGGAAGAAGGTAACCATAAGTCTACTAATTTTATGTGCATGCAGGTCACAGCAGCAAGGAGAACAGAAGCGGCCAAATTTTCCCAGCTCTGGAATGAAATCATTTGTAGCTTCCGCGAGGAAGATCTCATCAGTGACAGGTGACGACTTGGCTAATTATACATACAGCCTTCATAAAGTCCTTGTATTCCGTGTCTTTAAACCATACTGTCTTATTCAGGGAGATGGATCTGCTGCTTGTTCCTTATAGTTCAGACCCTAGTCTAAAATTAATTCAGTGGCCGCCATTTTTGCTTGCAAGCAAGGTTTGTTGTCTTCTTTTGCAATCACAAATATTGTTTTTTTCTTTATTGCTAAAGCTCTCTTCTACTTGTAGATACCGATAGCATTGGATATGGCTGCTCAATTTCGAACAAGAGATGCTGACCTCTGGAAGCGCATATGCGCAGACGAATACATGAAATGTGCTGTTATAGAATGCTACGAATCTTTCAAACATGTTCTGCACACTTTAGTAATTGGGGAGAATGAGAAAAGGTAATTCCTCCCTCATCAGAGAAGTTTTTGAATATGATTCGGAATTACTAAGAGAATTAACTAGATCTTAAAGGATACCACCGCTCCAACATATCTTACTTGCAAGCAATCTGTCGATTATGCATTTGCCGACTCGTTGTAGAAACATTTCTCATCCTAAGATATGAAACTTAAACAGATTCTGTAACCATTGATATATGTGGTTGAACTTGAACTTTCAGTTCCCCCTTTCAGTTCCCCCTTTCAGTTTTCATATTTACTTTTGAAGATGCTAATGAAGATGTAATGCCACAGAATTATAGGTATCATTATCAAAGAGGTGGAGAGCAACATATCGAAGAATACTTTCCTTTTAAATTTCAGAATGGCTCCTTTACCTGCACTTTGCAGTAAATTTGTCGAGCTTGTTGGAATCTTGGTTAGTAAATACGAACTTGTCTTATCATATCTATTGGTTTGAAGATTGTTCGTGGGTCTGGGTGATTTTTATGGGAAACGGTGCCATATGTACGCTTCTCTACTTTATTCAGTAGGGATACATGGCCTGGGAATTACTTCCACGTCATTACTAACTAACTAACTAACAAACCTAAAAAGATACGTTTTTGTGGAAGTGATATTACTAGCTATCTGAGAAACTAAATCATGATAACTATATGATGCTGCAGAAAGACGCGGATCCATTGAAAAGAGACACAGTGGTGCTGTTGTTGCAAGATATGTTGGAAGTAGTGACTCGAGATATGATGCAAAATGAAAACCGGTTAGTGAACTATCTAAAATTAGAGAACAGTAAAGTTTGTTTAGTATCTACAAACCAGAATAACATGAGTGGCAAATTTATCCAGTGAGTTGGTAGAACTTGGGCATACTAACAAGGAATCCGGGAGGCAACTTTTTGCTGGTACTGATGCAAAACCTGCTATACTATTTCCTCCAGCGGCAACATCTCAATGGGATGAACAGGTAAAAGTGCAAAAACATGATACAAAACTAAGGATGCTCTGCATGCTGGAGACGGTTTGCAAGACTTACTTTTTAACTCTTCTTGTAGATAAGACGACTTCATTTACTCTTGACGGTCAAAGAATCTGCAATGGATGTTCCGACAAACCTTGAAGCACGGAGAAGGATTTCCTTTTTCACTAATTCACTATTTATGGATATGCCACGAGCTCCTCGTGTCAGAAACATGCTCTCTTTCAGGTCTTTGTTCCAATCATCATTATTCCTATAGAATCTATACTCTTGAATGATACATAACATGTGCTAACGATATTTTGCACGATAGTATTCTGTACAATTTTAGAACCCATATTTTCCGTTACTTAGCGTATTCCTTTTTGTTTGGGCTGGAATGGATGTAAAAAATACAAAGGAATTATTACTGCTGAGAGAATCTCTTACTTACAGTTTTCTTCTTGCATTTACAGTGTTCTAACTCCATACTATAGTGAAGAGACCGTCTACTCTAAGAACGACCTGGAAATGGAGAATGAGGATGGTATATCAGTTGTGTATTATCTTCAAAAGATCTTTCCAGGTATGTCTCTTTGGTGAAGATCTTGTAGTTAGATTTAGTTTCTTCTTTATGTTTTTTCAGTAATTGATATGACCCACCATTGCAGATGAGTGGACCAACTTCTTGGAGCGGCTTGGTTGTAGAGATGAGACTACTGTTTTGGAGAGTGACGAAAATATACTGCAGCTACGTCATTGGGTTTCATTAAGGGGACAGACTTTGTTTAGAACAGGTAACTTATACCACCCACATCGTCTTATAATTCACCAAATGGTGATCTTGTGCTTACAGCACTGTGTCTTGCAGTTAGAGGAATGATGTATTACAGACGGGCACTGAAGCTTCAGGCTTTTCTTGACATGGCTACTGAAAAAGGTGACCCGTGATAAATTGACTTGTGGCAAATTTTGAAGCAACGTCGATCAATGCGTGAAGTATTCATAGTGTGAAATATTGTATGCTCACTTTAATAACATTTTTTTGTGTTCACAGAAATATTAGCAGGGTACAAAGCTATTTCAGAGCCAACTGAGGAGGATAAGAAAAGACAAAGATCCACATACGCTCAGTTAGAGGCAGTGGCAGATCTCAAATTTACTTACGTTGCCACCTGCCAGAACTATGGAAACCAGAAGCGAAGTGGAGACCGGAGAGCTACTGATATCCTTAATCTAATGGTTAAGTAAGTCCCTCTTCCATAGGTGTTCCATAAATCTAAGATCTTTCTTCCATGCATTGGTGTCCTGGTGAATCTCATTTGTATACTTTAAATGCTGCAGTAATCCCTCTCTCCGTGTAGCATACATTGATGAGGTTGAAGAACGAGAAGGGGATAAAGTGCAGAAAGTGTTTTACTCAGTGCTTATCAAGGCTGTTAAGAATCTAGACCAGGTTAGCCAAATAACTATGATGATAGTAAAAAAAAACCCTCCCAAAATCTAAACCCCTTGTGTTCTCAATACTTTCCATAGGAAATATATCGGATAAAATTGCCTGGCCCAGCAAAAATAGGAGAAGGAAAACCCGAAAATCAGAACCATGCAATCATTTTCACCAGAGGAGAAGCTCTCCAGGCAATTGACATGAATCAGGTAAAATAAAACGTCTTTCCACAAAAGAAACATAATACAGTAGTCTCATAAATTTTATATTTTGTCGGAAGAGTTTTACTTACCATAATAGTATCAATTCATAGGACAATTACTTGGAAGAAGCATTAAAAATGAGGAATCTCCTTGAAGAGTTCAGTGAAGACCATGGAGTACGTCCACCCACTATTCTTGGTTTCAGGGAGCATATATTCACTGGCAGGTATATTTGGGAAATTTGGTTATTAGGTTTTGCGTTAAAACATTGATTATAGAACAATATCTTTCTTTTTCCTATGTTGATATACATGTGTATTTCGTTTCATTGTATATTTGCAGTGTTTCTTCTTTAGCCTGGTTTATGTCCAATCAAGAAACAAGCTTTGTGACCATTGGTCAGCGAGTCCTTGCAAGTCCTCTCAAGTACACCACAAATTCCTTCTTACATTCAACAAAATATCTTGGAATGTGATTTATTTTCTATCTTTTTTGAACCTTACAAGTATCTTTGGATACCTGATTTCAGGGTTCGGTTTCATTATGGGCATCCTGATGTCTTTGATAGAATTTTCCACATCACTCGAGGTGGCATAAGCAAAGCATCACGCGGCATAAATCTCAGCGAGGATATTTTTGCTGGTTTGTTTATCCTTTTAACTCTGGATTCTGGATCTTGCTTCCTCCTTATAAAATACATAATATGTTTCCTTCTTGCTATAATCCAGGTTTCAACTCCACTCTGAGGCGTGGTAATATCACTCATCATGAGTACATCCAAGTAGGCAAAGGAAGAGATGTCGGTTTAAACCAAATATCCCTCTTTGAAGCCAAGGTTGCTTGCGGTAACGGAGAGCAAACATTAAGTAGAGATCTCTATAGACTAGGCCATCGATTTGACTTCTTCCGTATGATGTCTTGTTACTTCACAACAATAGGTTTCTACATCAGCTCCATGGTAACTTCTCATCTTACAATAGCCATATATATAATGCGTACAATGCAAGTAACTAAGTTATTTTTTTATGTGTTACAGATTGTTGTCCTCACAGTTTACGCATTCTTATATGGAAGACTTTATCTTTCATTGAGTGGAATGGAAGAGGCAATAGTAAAGTATTCATCAGCTAAAGGAGATAATGCACTCAAAGCAGCCATGGCGTCACAATCAGTAGTTCAATTAGGTCTACTTATGACACTCCCCATGGTTATGGAGATTGGACTAGAAAGAGGATTCAGAACTGCATTATGTGACTTAATAATAATGCAGCTTCAATTAGCCCCCGTCTTCTTCACCTTCTCACTCGGCACAAAATGTCATTACTTCGGACGAACCATACTACACGGTGGTGCAAAATACAGAGCAACCGGTCGTGGTTTCGTCGTGAAACACGAAAAGTTTGCGGAAAACTACAGAATGTATTCAAGAAGTCACTTTGTCAAAGGACTTGAGCTCATGGTTTTACTAATATGCTACAGACTCTACGGTAAAGCAACAGAGGACTCAGTAGCTTATGCACTCGTCATGGGCTCAACATGGTTCCTAGTAGGCTCCTGGCTATTTTCACCATTCTTATTCAATCCCTCGGGTTTCGAATGGCAAAAAATCGTCGACGATTTCGATGATTGGACCAAATGGATAAGTAGCAGAGGCGGTATCGGAGTACCAGCAAACAAAAGCTGGGAATCTTGGTGGGAAGAAGAACAAGAACATTTACAACACTCAGGTTTCTTAGGTAAATTCTGGGAAATATTTCTCTCACTCCGTTACTTCGTATACCAATACGGTATCGTTTACCATCTAAACTTAACCAAAGAAAGTAGAATGGGGAAGCAACAAAGCATCATAGTATACGGACTTTCATGGCTAGTGATTGTTGCAGTAATGATAATACTGAAGATAGTTTCAATGGGGAGAAAAAAGTTCAGTGCAGACTTTCAACTAATGTTTAGACTTCTGAAGCTGTTCTTGTTCATAGGATTTATAGTCATCGTTGGAATGATGTTTCATTTTCTGAAAATGACGGTCGGAGATATATTGCAGAGTTTATTGGCGTTTTTACCGACCGGTTGGGCATTGCTTCAGATTTCGCAAGCTTGTAGGCAATTAATGAAAGGAATTGGTATGTGGGGGTCAGTTAAAGCTCTTGCGAGAGGATATGAGTATATAATGGGAGTTGTTATATTCATGCCGGTTGCTGTATTAGCTTGGTTCCCTTTTGTGTCTGAGTTTCAGACAAGGTTGCTGTTTAATCAAGCGTTTAGTCGTGGTTTACAGATTCAACGTATTCTTGCTGGTGGTAAGAAACAGATATGATCGATATCTCTTCTTCAGTAACAATGGATGATGATGCATTCGTCTGATGTTTTTACACGTTTTTTTTCGTAATTTTTAGTTTTATAGACAACAATGGATGTGTTTGTATGGTTAACCAGCAACGTTTTTTTTTTCCTTTCTTTTTGTTTAAGTGAGTGAAAAAAATTGATGTAACCCCACCAAAAAAAAGGAGAAAACAAAGAAAAGAAACACATTCGTTTTAATAAATTGGTATTTTTTTTTTTTTAAGATTTAGCATTCACTAAATAATGTTGAGATGAAGGGAGAAGAGCGTGCTGACAAATTTGTCAGAGATTTTTATGTGGAAAAGTGATTGCATGGATCATGAAGATAAGTAGATAATGGTGTATTTGGGGGGAATCTGGTGGGGAGTCAGCAAAAAAAAATTTCAGGTGGATCATAACCGTTTTTTTTTTTGTTAAAATAACAATTTCGACAAGGATCAAATTCAAATATAAACGTTATAATTTTTTTTTTCGCCCGGATCATTTGACCACCATGAATTTTATGTGGCTTCGCCACTTGGGAGACCCGGAGCTAAAAGGCTATGATCTAGTGGCTTGCTGCTTCCTAGGTGCTCTTTTGCATCTTCTACTAAAATAACTAAACTATAATTTTCGTGGATGAAAACATAACGTTCACTTCTTATCTGAAACCAGGAATTTGGTGTGTGTTTGACTATAAATTTCGTGGGATGAAAGCATAACGTTCACTCCATATCACTTATGATGATCTTTTCTAAAGCTTCATTTTGGATAGTAAGAGGTGTAGAGAGGTTTCATTTTAACGTGCAAATTTGTGTAGCTTCGTTGCATAATGAAGACTATAGTTTCTGATCTCTCATCAATGCATTCTCAATATGAGGACAAAAATTTCAATATCAATAGTTACTTGCTATTTGATTTATGTGATTTCAAAAGATCAATTGCAGTCTTACTTAAGATGAGCTAACAACTGAAATCTAAAGCCAAGGAACAAAAACACATTACTTCGCCAGCTTTCTACGAGATTTGCTAACTCGGTTCTTCGCATTGTCGACGCAGCTATGGATATCAAGCCGGCTCAGGTGAAGTTGAAACGCAGGTGTGATCTTGTTTCCACAGCTACAGTTGTTTCCTGACCATTTAAAGCTTCCAAGTCGGCCATTACAATGCCCACAAGATAACTTCCCTTCTGCTGCACCATCTTCCACTGAAAAAAACGAGATTCCTCTGTCAAAAACTAATCATAAAGTACAGATTTTATGAACTAATAAGGAGTAAGACCACTCATTTTTTAACCTTCTTTCATCCAACTTATAGGTTCTATGAATATAGAAGTGCAGGGATCTGAATCTGGAGTATGATCCATGACGTGTTCTTGCAATGCCACAACTCTCTTGCATTTCTTGCAGCAGTAGTTTATTGCATTGCTGTCTCCTTGACTCTCACCAGGATCAGGCCTCAACTTTAACTTGTCTATTTGTTTATTTTCCTTGTATAAGTAACCTGGCAGCAAACAGAGCGGTTACACATCATCTTGATTCTTGAAGAAATGTATGTACATATATAAAGGGAAAATGGTAAAATAGACCTTGAACTTTACTGATTTGGTATCAAAATTCTCTAACTTTAAAAATAGTTTTTTAGACCCTCAATTTTGATAATCAGAGGTTTTTTAAATCTACCGGATTTTTTAAATTAAAATTAAACTTTTCACATAAAATTAAACTATAATTTCAAAATTTAACAAAGAAATTTTAGATTTTGGATTGATAATTCTATAATTCCAAGTTTAAAGATTTCAAAATGAAAACGTGGTTATTAAGGTAGGGTTTAAAAACCCCGGTTATCAGAGTTTATTGTCTAAAAAACAATTTTTAAAGTTAGGGGGGTTTTACACTAACCGGCAAAGTTCAGGGTCTATTTTACCATTTTCCCATATAGGAATGCATACTATCCAATAATCAATTCTATATTCAAACCTAAGAAATTAAGACGGAAGCGCTTGTAAATCAGACTGGAACGGTCGACCTTGAAATTCATATTTTCAAACAATTCTAACTGCAATATAAAACGTGTAAGCAGATGTTAAAAAGAGGCTTCAAAATTGCACCTGTAAAGTCTCATATGGATCAATGAAATCTCACCTGTTCTAGAAAGCCAGTATTGGGGCGAACATCCTTCTAACTTTTCCGCAGTGATACAAGGGCATCTGTATAAAACAGTATACATCAAGATACAAAACAAAACCAGAAGCAAATTCTAACTAGCTCATGAGATTATATTCACACCTTCACGAGATAACTGCTCCAATTTCATCAAATAAGCAGTGACAATAGAAGCACTGAAACCACCACAAAAGAAAGAATCAAGATCAGAAGATACAACAGCTAGTTTTTCATTCTTGTTTATTCATTGGAAAACTAAACCTCACCTCCGAGACTGTCCTGCATAACAGTGAACTAAAACGCCACCATTTTTGCGTCCAGTTTCAATAAAATCAAAGCACACATCAAAAACATCCAACAAATTCTCCCACTCTTCATCATGAGCTATAACTGCCATTCTTTTCACCTTAAGATCTTTTCCAGCATATTCCAACGAATACAAAAGCCTATTTGATGGTAACGAACTCTCGCCTCCATGCTCTTGATCACCAACATAAACTTCCTCAATATCTTGTGTTTCTATTTCCAGATTACGCCACTCTGAAAATATAGATATGGAAGCAGATGGTAGAACAGATAACACATGTGAAACTTCAGAGCTACCATTCTGAAGAATCTCAGCTGCTGCACAAAAATTGCCAAGATACAGATTATCCCGCACAAGATAACGCATTGTCGATTTCGCAGGAAAACAACGTGAGCCTACCAGAAATCAAGAGTAAAAATTAAAATTAAAAACAAAATAGTCAAGGAAAACACCTTTGAATTCACCTAAACCTACACAGAACAGGAAAGGAAAACATATTAATTGGCGATTTCAATTTAAGTTTAGATATATTTCAATTTGCAGTTTCCTTGTATAAATACTAAACTAACCAAAATTGAGAAACCCTAATTTTCTTTTTTGTCTCAAGATTCCCTAACCTGAATTCGATTTTCATCTCTGAACCAAAATTATCAAATGCTATCTAAGGAATCACACATAAGTAAATCAAGTGCAGGGAACGGAGGCAGAGAAATTAAAGTTCCAGAGAAAATGCCGAAGAAAACCCTAATCTAGGGAATTCTAAAATCTCCAACATATTGAGATGCAGCAAAATGTAGTACCAAAAGCAGAAGCGCGAGCGCCAAAAGAAGACGATTGTGCCTTGGCGTGTCAGAAAACCAGAAACTCGCCGAAAAAATTGAAATCTAAGTAACGTAAACAATCAGATCGAGGAGAAAGAAGATGGGGCGGCGATGATGCTAAGATCCTTGTCGCCTCGGCGAGGAGAGTTTCAGGATCGTCTTTCGAAACCAACGAGGAAATGTGAGTTTGAGGAGATTACATACCAGAGAGAGACGATTTTGCAAAGTTTGTGATCTCTCGTATCGTATTGCAAAGTTATAAGCGAGGCGGGAAGACGAGAATATTATTTTATTAAGCAAAATAAAAAAAAAATGCGATTTTTTTAAAATGACCAAGTTGCCCCTAGAAAATTGAAGACGAAAAATACCTCACTTTTTTTTCCCCATACCTCACTTTATATCGCTTCTAATTTCTAAATCAATCGTACGTAAAATATTAGCAATTTTATTAAGGGAAAATGGTAAATAAAACCACAAACTTTACCGATTTGGTGAAAAAAACCATCAATTTTCAAAATGGATTTTTAAAACCTGAACTTTGATAATTGAGTGTTTTAAACTCCGAACTCTAATAACCACGTTTTTTTAACTAAAATCTCGAATTTAAACTTGAAATTATAGTTTAATTAATCCAAATTTGAAATATATTTTTTCGTTAAAGTTTAAAACTATTGCTTAATTTTATATTCAAAGCTTAATTTTAATTTTAAAAATCTCGTAGGGTTTAAAAAACCCAGTTTTCAAAATTCATGGTCTAAAAAACCATTTTTAAAGTTGAGGGTTTTTTTCACCAAATCGATAAAGTTTGTGGTTTGTTTTACCATATTCCCTTTTATTAATTTATTATACCTTTTATATTAATTCCTAATAATAGTCAGTGTATTTTAAATTTGAACTATTTTTATTGAGCAAAAAATATTTTTAACTAACAAATTGTTTTCTAAATTTTAAATTTTGATATCCGGATTTTTAAAACTTTTAATTTTAAAATTATAGTCTTAAACTGGCATCTCAAATTTAAATGCGAATTTATTGTTTAAGTAACTTAAATTTGAATTATATTTTTGAGTTTAATTTTAAACTTAAGATTTAATTTTGTGTTTATGATTTAAAACAATATAGGAATTCACTATTTAGAGAACCTTAGACCATGAACATTGGCGAGAGATTCAAAGAAATCTCTCACCCAATATAATAATATTATTTTTATAAAATTTTTAATTTATATTTTTTTAATGATTATGTGTAAGAGGTGGATCAATAATAATGTGCCATGTGTTTTTTTAGTCTCTCCATGAATTTGAGAAATCTCTCAAATGAGAGACTTGTACAACAAAATTCTCCTAAAAACTAATTTTTTTAATATTTTTTATTTATTTTAATTGTGAGAGACTTGTGGAGAGATT
>ASZG01036151.1:0-18494 GCA_000411095.1 Aethionema arabicum
ATATATATATATATATATATATATTTACAAATAAATAGAGTTTTTAACAACAAAAAAATACAAATAAATAGAGTTTGAAAAAACTACAGAGACATTTTATAGATTGAACTAAATTAAACTAAAAAGATATAGAGACATTTTAGAGATTGAACTAAATTAATTACTAAAGATATAGAAACATTTAATTACCGAAAAAAAAATATAGAAACATTTTAATTTTTAAGGACTAAATTTATATTTGTGTTAAAAAAAACAAAAAAACTAATTTTTATATTTAATTAAAAAAAACAAAAAAAGAAGATATTATCTCAAGGCCAACAACGAAATCAAGAACAACCAATAATATCTCGCCACGTGTCAAACCCACACATAACAACACAGATTTTCACTAGATGAGATTCTGCTTCACCAAAGCCATACACTTTCAACACTTAAAACTCATCACAAGCTCATCTTCTTCCTCTTAAAACAACCACTCTCTCTCTGCTTCTTTCACCTCTCTTCAAACTCCATCAATGGCTACTGAAATGGCTCTCTTGAAACCCATCTCCAAATTCACCATTCCAAAGCTCACTAACCTCTCAAATCGCCGTTTCTCCACCGTTATCAGAATGTCAGCCACCGCATCACCGCCGCCACCAACAGCTTCAAAATCCAAGAAAGGAACAAAGAAAGAGATTCAAGAATCTCTGCTTACACCAAGATTCTACACAACAGATTTCGAAGAAATGGAACAGCTTTTCAACACAGAGATCAATAAGAACCTTAACGAAGCTGAATTCGAAGCTTTACTTCAAGAATTCAAAACTGATTACAATCAAACTCATTTTGTAAGAAGCAAAGAGTTTAAAGAAGCTGCTGATAAGTTACAAGGACCTCTTAGACAAATCTTTGTTGAGTTTCTTGAACGTTCTTGTACTGCTGAATTCTCTGGTTTCCTTCTTTATAAGGAACTTGGAAGAAGACTTAAGGTATCTACACTTATACATAAACATAATCTTGCTTACATAACATAGTTTTGGACTGTCAAATCTCTAGACATGAACTGATCTTAAGAGCTTCTTGTCTCAATTCTCTTGGAATTGTTCTATGTTTCATAAGCTGTTCTTGTCTCCTAGGATCACTAATTGGTCTAATTCAATCTCTTCTAGATTCCAATTAATCCTGCATCCGTCTAGGATTTAACTTTAGTGTTTCTACTTGAAGTTCTAAGCTTTAATTGGAAGTTAAGAGCATAGGTGTTGGTCTGTTTTGGTCTGATCAGACCAATCTTGATCACTAATTGGTCTGATTTTGTGGAATTGCAGAAAACAAATCCTGTAGTGGCTGAGATCTTCTCACTTATGTCAAGAGATGAAGCAAGACATGCCGGGTAAAAGATCTTATCTTCCCATTTTCAAGAACCTTATCTAAACTGTTTCTTGAAATCTAATGAGTAAGTACTTAATTTGCAGGTTCTTGAACAAGGGATTGTCTGATTTCAACTTAGCTCTTGACTTAGGTTTCTTAACAAAAGCAAGAAAATACACTTTCTTTAAACCAAAATTCATCTTCTATGCAACTTACTTATCCGAAAAAATCGGATATTGGAGATACATCACAATCTATAGACACCTTAAGCAAAACCCTGAATTCCAATGTTATCCAATTTTCAAATACTTTGAAAATTGGTGTCAAGATGAAAACCGCCATGGCGATTTCTTCTCTGCTTTAATGAAAGCTCAGCCTCAGTTCCTTAATGATTGGCAAGCTAAGCTTTGGTCTCGCTTCTTCTGTTTATCGGTGATGATCACTTCTTCTTCTTTACTTACATTGAGTTTAATTTTCACTTTTGATTAATCCTTTGATCTGAATCTAACGAATTTCTTTGCAGGTTTATGTAACAATGTACCTTAATGACTGTCAAAGAACTGATTTCTATGAAGGTATTGGGTTAAACACTAAGGAGTTTGATATGCACGTTATCATTGAGGTAAAGTTCTTGAAACCAAACACAGTTTAATTAAAAGATTCAGATTTGTTCAAAGTTGTTTCATGGTTATAACTTATAGTATTTTAGTCCTTGAACTATTTCCATTTGGTAAAAAAAGCCCTCAACTTTCCAAAATAGTTTTCTAAACCCTGAATTTTGATAACTAGGATTTTCAAATCAAAATTAAACCTTAATCTCAAAATTTAATCCAAAAAATACAATCCGAATTTGGATTCATTATATGATGATATCAAGTTTAAATTTGAGATTTTGGTTTGATAAATACGCTCATTAGCGTTTAATAGGGTAACCCCGTATTTTTAGGGATGACCCTATTAAAAATACGGGGACCTACAACGAAATTTGAAATTGGAGCTGATATTTCAATAATGAAAAAATAAAACAATTTTTTTTTATAAAGAGAAATATATGATTTAGGAGCCGGTTTAATTTGGAGGCCGAGACGAATGTCTCATGAGGCTTGCCTCAGGCCGGCCCTAAGGTTTATACCCCGGTAATTAAAGTTTAGGATTTTTTTTTTGGCCGTTAAGATATAGGGTTTAAAAATCTGGTTATAAAAGTTAAAATTTTGAAAAACTAATTTGATAGTTAACGGTAAAGTTTAGGGTCTAGAAAAACATTTTAATTGTCAAATTTTATTTTTTACCGTACGAAAATAGTTCAAGATCTAAAATACCATAATCTTTTATTTCATTTCTTGAACTATTGGCAACTTGTGTGTTTTTATAGACAAACAGGACAACAGCAAGAATATTCCCTGCAGTGTTAGATGTTGAGAATCCAGAGTTTAAGAGGAAATTAGACAGAATGGTGGTGATTAACGAGAAATTAATGGCGGTTGGACAAAGTAATGATCCTTCTTTCATCAAGAATCTTAAAAGGATTCCAATTATTGCAGCTTTAGTTTCTGAAATCTTATCTGCTTATCTCATGCCTCCAGTTGAATCTGGATCTGTTGATTTTGCTGAATTTGAGCCTAAACTTGTGTATTAGACAAAACTCAAAAAAACTAAAAAAATGTTTACGGTTGTCAATTAAAGAATCTTTGATACTTTATTTGTTTCACATTTTGGGATGTTTTGTAATAATTGGACAAATAAAGTTTTAGCCTCAAAGTTGACCTTATTAAGGTTGGGTATTTTATCTCATCCGGATTAATCCGATCCAAACTATTCCGAAATAATCTGAATTGAATCCGATCTGAAAATTTATAAAATCTGAATGGTTTTAATTATTTTTAGTTTGGGTTTCGGTTTAAATTTGAACCCAATACGAATAGTCCAAATAATCCAAAAAATCTAATTAAATTTAAAATAAAATAAAGTTACTATTAATTATATTCAACATAATAATGGGTGGAATAAAAAACATAATATATAAAAAAAAATGTTTTGAAGATCTTAAATGTAATTTCTAATTGTTTTTTTTATTATGGTTTCAATCCAAAATCCGAACCAATCCAAAGTTTAAAATCTGAATGGTCCGACTTTTTTTAAATCCAAAAAAAATCTGAAACCCGAAAAATCAAACTGAATTGAAACAAATTTAAAGTATCGAATGATTCGACTTTTTAAAACTCGAAAAAACTCAAAAATCGAAAAATCTGAACTGAATTATCAGAACCATCTAAACGCTCATACCTAGACCTTATCATCAATAGATTCGTTTACATGAATAATAAATCGACCGTCGACCGTCGTTATTAAATAATAATTAAAATTAAATAATTATAAAATTGCTTATGTAGATGCTTATGTAGTTGATGACATTAGGAAACATATGTCTTAGACTAGGAAGACGCTTAATAGCATCTACCACGTGATATCCACGTGCTTTCGACATTCTAATTAAGCTGACTCATCATTTCATTATGTAAATAAAGTATCTTTAATTATTTTAATTAAAATTCTCCACTAATGCTAAATGACTAGACCTATCTCACGCGTGTCACGTAGGCTCTCACACGAGTCAACCTAGAGCTCTCTTTACTCTTATATTATATAGTTTAATTTATTAAAAAAACTATATACTATATACTATATAATATACTAGTTTTATGATTACAATTTTTTAATTAATTTAATCTTTTATATATAGGGGAGACAACAATATTCCAACCGCAACAGTTTTAATTTTCAAGATAAAATTAAAATTAAAAAAGAATCAAAATGTGTGCATTAGTTCCTCCATTGTTCCCAAACTTTGGTTGGCCGTCAACGGCGGATTACGAGAGCTATTACGGCGGCGGAGATCAACTTAACAACAACACGTTTCTTGATTTTCCGGCGAGGGAAAATTATGCGGCGGCGGTTCATCATTTGGAGAGCTTAGGAGGAGACTCTGTTTCATCAGAAAGAAATGAAATAGGTAATAATAATAACTCAGTGGTGATCAAGAAACTTAACCACAATGCAAGCGAAAGAGACCGCCGCAAGAAGATTAACTCTTTGTTCTCATCTCTCCGGTCTTGTCTTCCACCGTCCGATCAATCCGTAAGTAACTAACTAGATTCACATGTTTCTTTGAAAGAAAATTACTAAATGAATCGTCTACTTTCACTAAATGTAAAATTAATACCCCTACTATTGCAACAATTAATTTAAATTAAAAAAAACAATTAATTTGAATTTTCAATTTGTTAGATGTAGTTAAATAGATCTTTAATTTTTTTAAATGTGATAAATCGATACCTACGATGTAAATCCGTTAAATTCAACCTTTAAATTATTAACAAAAATTCAATGTAATAACTTAAAGCATTTACCAAATCATTACCGAAACTGTTTTTGATTATTAGAGTAACTGTTTTGATAATAATTTGGTGGCTAAATTTGACAGATTTAACGTCGTAGGTAGATATCAATTTAGTGCAATTTAAATATTTAGAAATTTATTTAACTACATGGTACTAACAAATTAAAGATTAAATTCTCTTCTTTGAATCTACACACTTTTGTATGATCAATTTTGACATTTTTCTTGTAATGTTCTTGTAGAAAAAGTTAAGTATTCCGGCTACGGTTTCCCGGAGTTTGAAGTACATACCAGAGCTACAAGAACAAGTAAAGAAGCTTATACATAAGAAAGAAGAGCTTTTGGTACGATTATCAGGTCAAAGAGACATTGAGCAATACAAGAAACCGCCATTAAGAGCCGTTACGAGTTATGTCTCGACTGTTTCGGCCACTAAACTTGGAGATATGGAAGTTATGGTTCAAATTTCCTCGTCTAAGATTCATAACTTTTCGATAAGTAATGTTTTGTGTGGTTTAGAGAAAGATGGATTTGTTCTTGTGGATGTTTCTTCTTCAAGATCTCAAGGAGAAAGAGTTTTCTACACTTTGCATCTTCAAATCACTAAAAAGATGAATCTTGATTATTATAAGATGAATTGCGTAGAGTTAAGTGAAAGAATGTTGTTCTTGTTTGAAAAATGTGACAACTCTTTTAGATGATATTAACTTTCTCTTTTTTTTTAATCAATTTGTTCTTGTTTTTTCTAGGTCTAATTTCATTTTTGCGTTATTATATATAATGTATTTTATATATAGTATCGTTCTATGTTTTTTTTAGATTTAAAACCAATGTTAATGTTCATTGATCTTGTTCAAATGAGATTCAAATACGAATCATTTAATGTTCTTAAATCTCTCTACTTGGTTTGAAATATTTCGTTTTGATAAATCTCGAGTATATAATTTGAAAAACGAAATAAAAAATAATTTTTTGTTTTAAAAACTTAGGTTTAGATCGATGCCAATATTAGAGAATACATATTTTAGTAAAGTGTTTTTGTATAGTTATTTATTTTCTATTTTACTTTTATATTATATAATTTTATTATTAATTAATTCAAAATACTTATTTTGTGAAAAGTTACGTTGATATAACATTAAAGAAATATAATTATTTATATAACGATAAATCAAAAATAAAATTGATTATATATTACAAGAAAAATCATAATTTTGGGCAACCTAATCCATACCTAAAAAGTAATGTAGTTATTAAAATTTTATATGTGTACTTAAGAGTTAGTGGGTCTTTTTTCTGTATTATTAAAATGATAGAATACAAAAGAAAAAAAATTATTTTATTACAACTAGAGAATGCCCAATAACATATAATATTTCAACTATACATAATTGTCTATATTTAATCTTGGGAATCATTTTTATTAAAGAGATATAAATTGAAATTATTAAATTCCAGGATTCTAATTAAAAAAGATTCTGTGCAAGTGACTTAACTGAGCAGGTTGCAAAAGTTAACTAAAAATATGTCTTTTTAATTTACAAAAAAAAAATGAATTATATAAAAAAAACAACTATGAATTGTTACAGAGATTATTATAAAATTATAAATACTTTTTAAAATTAAATTTAAAAAAAAAAGAAAAAAAAAAGTTTTGGCTGCAAAGCCGTGATACATATATATACCTAAACCCTTCTTTCTTGGGTCACAAGAAACCTGAAAAACCCTTCAATTATCTTCAGTAAACACCTTGAAAATGAAATCCCTGAAACGTCTCGAGTACAGTCTTGGATCCACCGCAGAGATGGAGGTAGGATCGTACTGGATACTCTTGTACGCATGCTCCAGTTTCTTGCTTATGTCGTAATCTTGAAGAATATCTATAATCCCAAAGATCATCACCACTTCGTAGTATTCTCCTGTTGGTTCCCCAACTAGCTGAAACTCGCAATCACTTCTTCTCATTGTCCTCTCGGCTCGTGCCGGCATGTTCCCTCCAAGTCTGATACTAGCCCACCTGCAACACAAACCAGATGGTACATAAGCTAAGGGACTTGTTTGGTTCAAAATTTATGTTCGTTTTGTCATCGTTGGTTCAATGATGTGTCTCTGAAACCTGAACATGTTCGTTTATGATTGAACAACAAATAAGGGTGACAATTCCCGAGGATTAACGCTAGTTTTCTCAGCGATTTGAATTTTCAATCACTGGTAGCCGAAACATGTTGCTGGACGAAGTAGGGCTGGGCATAAAAACCGGAACCGAAAAACCAAACCGAACGCGAACCAAAAAAAAGGATCTGGAACCGAACCAAAACTGGCACAAAGTACCTATTG
Source organism: Aethionema arabicum (assembly GCA_000411095.1). NCBI lineage: Eukaryota > Viridiplantae > Streptophyta > Magnoliopsida > Brassicales > Brassicaceae > Aethionema > Aethionema arabicum. Next base: position 7,085 of record ASZG01036151.1, read on the forward strand.
GATACTAAACTCGGGATCCATAGATATAGGATAATAACCGGAACCGAACCGATATCCATTGGGTACCCGAAAATAACCATACTTTTTTTTCGGGTATTTTTTTGGTTTTTCAAGTATTTTTTTGGTTTTTCGAGTATTTTTTCAGTTTTTTAGTGTATTTTTTCGATTTTTCGGGTAAATTTTAAGTTTTTCGGATATTTTTTGGATCTTTTTATAAAGTATCCGAACCCGAACCGTACCCGGACCCGGACCCGAACAGGAACCGAACCGAAATCTTCAAATAACCGAACGGATCCTATAGTGATGGAACCGAAAAACCGAAAGTACCAAACCAAAACCGAACGGGTACCCGAATGCCCACGAACAATAGGTGTAAACGAGCATCATTTCTCCGCTATTAATCGTCACTCTTGGCTAGATCCAGCGACATGGAAACGAATAGGGCCTAGGTGTTTTTCTCTGTTTGAGTTCAATGTAGTTGTGAAGTTTTGTTTTGTGTTACCTTGAGGGATCTGATAGGAGATGATCCATGTCTGCTCTAGAGAGACGAGGGGCTGTTTCGTCTTCATATTCACCTGCAAAAGTTTAAGAAACATCTTTGGTTTTTGTTGAATGATATATTGTAATTGAGATAGATGATTTGTTATAGGACTTAGGTAACAAACCAATAGGTGTTCGAGCTCCAGAAGGAATCAGTTCTCCAGCTACTGATGCTTCTCTGAAATGAATTCCAACTAAAAGACTATAATCCATGATTCTCTCTTGCTCTAAAAACTCGCAGTCTTTATCCACTTGCCTACAAAAACAAACGAACATATATAGTAACAGAGAACAAATTAAGGTAAAGAATGTGAAAAAAACTAAGTCTAACCTGATGAATTCTTGATACCAAGCTTTTTGAAGTCTAAAAATGAAATTGAGGTCAAGATCTTTCAAGATTGTATTTGAATTGATTTCTGATTCAGGTTTATCAGTTGTACGACCAAGAGAAGATCCTTTCAAATCAAAGCGTCTATGGATTGAGTACTCAGATAAAAATAGATTCCCCATTATTACAAACCGCACCTGCAATTTCATTATTTGCAGACCAAAAATCAATTTCAATTAAAACCCAAGTCATAGATTTTATCTTTTTATTTCTTACCTTCTTTTGAATTGCTCCAGTCAACTTAACACAATGGAGACCATAGAATCTAATCACTAAAGTGTTCTCAAATGCTCGAACATGGTTGTAATACGCTGCAAGCATCCTTAAAAGCACCTACGCCATAAACATACCAGAAAGCAAGTTAATTTCTATATGCATCCACACGTTTTTCATCTGGTAACTTGAGGTAAAAACTCACTTTAGTTTCTGATTTCTTCATTGTTTTGATCATGTAACGATCATCGTTTGTTAAGTAGAAGAAACTTCCACTTTTACCAGGAGATGATAGCTCCCGAAGAGCATCATTGCCGCAAATCGATAACATGTAATCAGCTGGATCTACTTTGAATAGCTTCCTTAAACTTCTGAACACTAATGGACAATAATCTTTCCATTTGAATTCACTAGATTGATGAGGAGGTGTGTATTTAGTTCCTTCTGGTGGAAACCTTGTCCATAACTTCTCCTTTGGATCAAAAGCTGATGGCTTAAGATCAAGAGACACAACTGGAGCTTGTTTTCCAACAGCATGTCTGTTGAAACAAAAGAGTTTAACATGAAACCAAAACACAAGCAACTTCACCCATGTGTATATATAAGTATAACGTAGGTGTTATACCTGATTCCAAGCTGTAGATTAAGCATAAGCTCGTAATTTCTATGACCTTTAGATATTGTTTCGCCTTGTTTCTTCCCTGCTCTTGGTAATCTCATAGGTAAAGGACTCGGTTTCAAGTTTTGAATGAAACCTTCAGCTTCTAGTCTCATTATTTCTGCATCTAAATCTCTTCTTGTATTTGAATCAATATCTGCAGCACTTTCACCACTCTCACTTCCCCACATATTCATCTTCTCAAACGCTCTATCTACTCCTACACTTACCCTCCCATCAACTGACATCCTCCTCGGCTTCTCCACACGTTTCGAAGAATTCCAAACCGATAACTTCTTTTGCGATGGCATCACTGGGACCTTCTCTCCACTGCAGATCGTAAACTCACTTAAAATATTGTACAATTCTTTAGGATCCCATTCAAGATTCTCCTCATTTTCAGATGGGTAATAAGTACCATTCATTTCTTCTGGTTCTTTTGACCAATTACCAACGTAGAAACTCCCATTATCCCATTTAAATGTACCGTTTCCTTTAGGGAAACCATCATCCCAAAGCCCATCAAATCTATTCCCATTTTTCCAAACAAAAGTACCTTTACCAAAGATTGTACCGTTCTTCCATTCTCCAATGTAATAACTTTGATCATCTCTCCATTGATACTTACCTTGACCTTCTTGTAAACCTCTCCTCCATTCACCATCATATATATCTCCATTTGCAAATCCTTTAATCCCATTTCCATGTTTCATATTCATCACCCATTGACCTTTGTAAGTATCTCCACTAGGACCTGTGTAAGTACCAACTCCATCCATGTAACCACTTTTGAATTCACCTTCGTATGATGCACCTGATGGCCACCCAAACTTCCCTTTCCCCATGGTTTTGCCATTGTACCATTCACCTATATACATACATCCATCGGTCCAGAGGTATTTACCGTGCCCGTGGGGAAAACTATCATACCATTGTCCTGTGTAGTAGTCTCCATTGGGAAGTATTCTTTCAGCGTGGTATAAATCTCCCGTGCTGTCGCTAGTTTCTTCGTCGTTACCTTCAGTTGTTGTAGCTTCATCATCTGTTTGTGGAGATACTGATACTGTCCCAAAGATACTGTTTGCACGCTTCTTTGCTTGTTGGGTCTTACGCACGGTTACTTCCCATGCTTTTAGAACACAACTTTGTTCCTTGCTCATCCTGTTAAAACTCTTATAAAGACTTATAATATCCTTTTATATATCTTACAACATACTCTCAGAAACCATGTTTATTCTTGCCTAAATATCAATACAACCTAGCATGAAGAAATCAACAGATTCTTTACTCTCTAACTTAATGTCTCTATGACATTGAATCAAATGATGAAAAAGTTTAGATTGTCTTTTAGATTGCAACATTATCGGAGTTAATGTCGCTCTGAAACCATGTTGGAAACCAAACAAAGAGCCAAAAAGATCAAAGAAAGTATATCCGAGATTTCATCTTTTCTTGTCAATTCCTTTAACTAAATTTGTCATTCAATGAAGGAACCGTTCATCTCCTCAAACTACTGAAAGCCTCTCAATTTAGAGTAACAAGCAAAGACATTAAGAACCTGATTTTCTATTTTTAGCAATTTCGAGCTTTTTTCTCGTAAGCATATGTATTTTCATAGAATTAAAATGATAAAAAAAAGAGGTTGGACTAATAATTTGAGATTGTTAAGATTTAAGAACAATTATCAAACACAGAGTGCAACTTAAAACCCAAACTCACTGCGGCATTATGTCGAACATGTTCTGAGCTATATTTTTTCTCCATTTGCAAAGACACTAACCACCTCGCCTTTGCCCTATTTCTAAAATTTCTACTCACATGGAAAAGAATCCAGCTTCATTGATGAAAAAAAAGGTTCAACTAATAATTTGAGATTGTTGAGAACAATTATCAAAAACAGAGCACAACTTAAAACTCAAACTCGTTGTGGCATTTTGTCGAACAGTTGCAAAAACCCTAAACCACCCCGCATTTGCCCTATCTCTAAAATCTCTACTTACAGTTACATGAAAAAGACTCCAGCTCCAATGCTCCATTGATGTACCAATAAAAGTTTTTGTATCCAATCCATTGATGGGAAAGTGCAAAACAAACCCTAATATTTGCTAATTTAACTAATTAATTCTTCACTAATAGAGTTATACAAATTAATTTTTAACCTATGAAATTTTGTCAAAAAAAAAATTAATATTTTTAAATTTCGCAAATTTAGAGAACAAAAAAAAGAATCTGTTGTTGTTTGATATGCAATCGTTTAAATTGCTAAAACGACAGTATTTTAATAAAATCGACTAAATTGAAACCTTAAACTCCATTGAAGAACCCAATTAAATAACCAAAATCAAAACATTTTCGTAAATCGGGTTCAAGATTTGAATTTAAATATTTTTATTAGAACACAATAGTTTTAGATGGTGTATAGAACACTGTTTAAAATAAACACACAGTTACAAATTCATAGTCCAATTTGCGAAATTGAAAGTGAAAACATTGGATTCTTTATGGAGGTTTAATTTCTCTCTTTTTTTTAACCAAAGGAGTTTTAATTTGTCAAATTAAAAAAGATTAAAAATTTGTTTTGCAATTTTTCCTATACTTTAAAATTTTATTTATATTTACAATATATTATTAGGGCAAAAAAAGTTATATTTATAGATATTTTTAAAAATTGAAAGTGTACACGTTTTAATCATTTAAATTGGTTAGAGGTCGAGCTTTTGTCGTCGTTTCCACCAAAGACAACACTACTTAAAATCCGATACGACAAAAACCCATACCGTCGAGATCTGAGTCATCGGTTTACTAAACTTGTCTCTAGTCGTAATTCTACACTCAATTCACCAAATCCTTTAGAACCAATCATAAATCTCAATCTCTTCCTCTAAAAAAATCGAATCTTTTTTCTTTTTTATCTGAACGGTCCTCAAAATTCCTGCTTAAAAAATCCCAAATTCGTCTCGACGGAAACATAAAAGAAGAGAGCTTTTGTTCCTTTTGTTTATTTGGGGGAAAAGGGTTTTTCTTCGTTGGAATTGAAAAATGGGTAGAATTGGTTTAGTTGTGTCTGATCTTGTTTTATCGTTTATGTGGGTATGGTCTGGAGTTTTGGTTAATCTTTTTGTCTATGGAGTTCTTGGATTTGCTCGGAAAGATGTTAATGGTGAGATATTTAGTTATTCCTTGTCTATTCTGAGTATGTTTATCTTCGCTTACCTTCAAAAGGTTACCAATGGTGGACTTTATAATCCGTTGACCGCTTTGGCTTCTGGTGTTAGTGGTGGCTTTATCGATTTCCTCTTCTGCGTCTTCGTTCGAATCCCTGTTGAGGTTTGTTTTATGTATCCTATGTTTGACTTTTTTTAGAAGAAATTTGAAGATTTAGCTGTTAACTTTCTTGATTTTGTTAAGTCTTTTGGATGATGAATTAAGGGTTTGTGTAGTTAAATCTGAGGTTTTTGGTGTTTGATTTATGTAAATTTTAGCTTCTGGGTTTCTCAGGAAATTAAACAGGAATCAGATTCTATAAACTTTATCCTGATTTCTGCTCTAAAGCATTCTTTTTTGAATAAAAGATGGAAATGTTTGATGTTCTTGACGATTTTGGTGCTTATGTAAATTAAGCTTCTGGGTTTCTCAGATAATCATATAGGAATCAGATTCTGCAGATTTTATCCTAATTTCTGCTCTAAAGCATTCCCTTTTAAAGAAGAGATGGAAATGTCTGTTATTGTTGACGATTTTGGTGCTGGATTTATGTAAATTAAGCTTCTGGGTTTCTCAGATAATCATATAGGAATCAGACTCTATAAATTAGCCACATCATCTTGGTTTAGCTCCTCTAAAGCATTCTATTTTAGGGAATAGATGGAAATGTATAACATTTTGGATGATTTTGGAGCTGGATTCATGTAAATTAAGCTTCTGGGCTCCCAAAAAATCAATCAGGAATCAGATTTTATAAACTAGATCATCTTGGTTTCTCCTCTAAAGACATTTTTGGCAAAACAAAGATCATAATTTGAAGCTACCATGTTCTTTTTGTTATGTTTTAGAAACAAGACCATAGTTAAGCTTTTGGTGTTGGATCTATGTAAATTAAGCTTCTGGGTTCTCAAAAAAATCAATCTATGAACTAGATCATCTTGGTTTCTCCTCTAAAGCCATTGTTGGCAAAACAAAGATCATATTTTGAAGCTACCATGTTTTTTTTTGTTATGTTTTACAAACAAGCCCATAGTTTTGTAATGTGATAAAAAGTGAAATCTTGGTTTCATTTTTCAGGTAATAGGATCTATCATTGCGGTTAAACATATCCTACACGTTTTCCCTGAAATGAGGAAAAGATCAGGTCTAAATGTAGCGATCCATCACGGCGCTTTAACCGAAGGAATCCTAACATTTTTCATAGTGATATTATCCAAGGGGATTGCGCGAAAAATCCCGGGAAGTTTCTACTTGAAAACATGGATTTCTAGTGTCTCTAAGTTAACCCTTCACGTCCTCGGCTCTGATCTAACCGGTGGATGCATGAATCCAGCTTCTGTATGTACACAAAAACTCTCTTTGATTGGTTATTTTCATAAAAATTGATGTTGATGTTGATGTTATGGTATGATGTTGATGTTGTGTAGGTAATGGGATGGGCATATGCAAGAGGTGAACATATAACAAAGGAACATTTAGTTGTGTATTGGCTTGGACCAATGAAAGGTGCATTGCTTGCAGTTTGGTTCTTTAATGTCTTCTTTAAGCCTTTAGATAAGGTTGAAGAAGAGAAACCAAAGGCTAAATCTGAATGATCTCTCAGCTTTTGTTCAAATGGGTTATTTCTGGTATTATATGTGGCAAAAAAAACTGTGTTAGATTTGTATTCTGTTTCTAGGATCAGATCAATTGTATCAATTTCAATAAAGCTGAATTTTTGTACACTTATCTGAATTTTTATTGATTTGTTCAAGAAATTGTTAGGTGCTAGTTGCTAAAATTTATTTTTTGTATTGAAATATCGGTCCTAATTTCATATTTTGCTTGAGGCCCCTGTATTTTCAAGGCCGTCTCTGCGTAAACACAGTCTAAACGCGATCTTTAGAACTTATAATATATACATCATATTAAATAATTTCAACATTTTTCAAACAAAAACAACATTCTTTCACTTAACTCTACACAATTCATCTTATAATAATCAAGATTCATCTTCTTAGTGATTTGAAGATGTAAAGTGTAGAAAACTCTTTCTCCTTGAGATCTTGAAGACGAAACATCCACAAGAACAAATCCATCTTTCTCTAAACCACACAACACATTACTTATCGAAAAGTTATGAATCTTAGACGATGAAATTTGAACCATAACTTCCATATCTCCAAGCTTTGTTGCAGAAACAGTCGAAACATAACTCGTGACAGCTCTTAATGGCGGTTTCTTGTATTGTTCAATGTCTCTTTGACCTGATAATCGTACCAAAAGCTCTTCTTTCTTTTGTATAAGCTTCTTTACTTGTTCTTGTAGCTCTGGTATGTACTTTAAGCTACGTGAAACTGTTGCAGCAACACTTAGCTTTTTCTGCAAGAACATTACAAAAAAAAATTTAAAATAATGGTCTAAAACAAGATTAAATGCAAAAATAATCTCAAAATTTTATGATTTCACGGATTAAATCTCACAAATTTTAAAGGGTACATTAAACTCTATTCTGATTAATATTTAATTTACACGTTACTATTTGTTAAGATTTAATTGACAAAAGGGATTATTGTGAAATGACCAAAAAATTTTCAGTTTCTTGTGTAAAAATCATCATTTTTTAATTTGATTTTTTGAACTCCAACTTTTTTCGAGTTAGTTTTTTACACCCTTCATCATGGTTCCATAAATGCCTCATTAATCAAAACGGTGCATTTTTTTTTTATTAATGAGACAGTTCTTTGGTAATTTCTTTTTTTTGTAAAAAGTAAAACCATCAATTTTTTAATTTGATATTTAAAACTCTAACTTTTTTCGATTTAGTTTTTTAGCCCCTCCATGATGGTTCATAAATGCCTCATTAATCAAAACGGTATACTTTTTTAGTAATTTGTTTGTGATTAATGAAACAGTTAGGAATTGTTCCGTGATGGAAATGTTAAAAAATCAAATTGCAAAAAAATTAGAATTGCAAAAAAATAAAAATTAAAATTTAAAGTGTTTATACACAAAAACAGGAAAGATTAGGGATCATTTCGCCATAAACCTTTCATAAAATCATCAAACTCTAGACTTTCTTAAGTGCGTGTAGAATCACAAAAATGTGTGATTTAGTTATTTACTTACCGATTGATCAGAAGATGGAAGACAAGAACGAAGAGATGAAAACAAAGAGTTAATCTTCTTGCGACGGTCTCTTTCGTTTGCATTGTGGTTAAGTTTCTTTATCACCACTGAGTTATTATTATTATCACATATCTCATTTCTTTCTGATGAAACAGAAGCTCTTAAACTCTCCTCATCAAAAACCGCCGCCGCATAACTTTCCCTCACCGGAAAATCAACATTAAGTTGATCTCCGCCGCCGTAATAGCTCTCGTAATCCGCCGTTGACGGCCAGCCAAAGTTTGGGAACAATGGAAGGTTTAATGAACACATTTTTGTTTTTTTTTTTTTAATTTTCACTTCTTTTTTAATTTGTTTCTGATGGAATATTAATGATTTGCGTATATATAAGAGATTAAATAATTGATTATTCTTTTTTTAATTATAATATCGAGTATGTAACTATGTAATATATAATATGTTTTGTAAGTAAAACAATATAATATAATACAATTAAAATTATAGAATAGAGGACATAGGTTTGGCACGTGCCGGAGTCCATCTACCATGTAGATATGTTTAAAATGGTAAATTTAAACCGGAGTTAACCGGTTTGGAATAAGTGCATATGATTATGTTAGAATTTAATTTTATGGGTTTTTTTTTGTATTGGGTGAATATAAATTATTAACGAAAATAATACTATAAGTTATACATAAAATATATTTATATAATCATAATCTTGCCTTAAGAAAATTCTTCACAATGATTTATATAGTGTCAAGAAAAGTATGTTTAGATTTTAAATTAACTTACTCTATATTTAAAATTAAATGATTTTTAAAAATCTAAAACAATAAAAATTAAACCGAAAAAAATAACTAAACCGAACTAACCAAAATTTAATTTTACACCGGATTACACGAGGCACGTGAAAATCACGTGGAAATAACTATTTGGCGTCTATCTTCTCCTATACATTTTACGCCTTCTCATCATGTACACAAGCTAGTTCTTATGTTGTCATCATGTACATAAGCATCACATTTATAGAATCAAAAACTTTTTTTTTAATTTAATATCTCAATAACGACGGTCCATGATTTATACTATTTTGATACGAATGTCAACTTTTAATCCCATCTCTCTCTAATCATTAAGTCAACCAAAATTTTAAAAATATTCCAAAATTGTAAAGTGTGAAATCAATCAAGTACTGTCAAAGACTCTTTAAAATTGAAATTACATTCATCGCCGTCCTCCTCCTCTTCTACCACCGCCGCCGCGACCACCACCTCTTCCCCGTGAACCACCACCGCCTCCTCTTCCACCGCCACCACCACGACCACCTCGTCCTCCTCTGCCTCTAGAGCCACCACCACCTCCTCTTCCTCTAAAACCACCTCTTACAGTATCTTGTTTCAATCCAAGAGATTGAATACCTCTCCTTTTGTTTCTATGTCCATCTTCTTCATCATCTCTATCTTCTCTATCTTCTTTATACTTAGATGAACTTCTTGCTTTGAAAGAAATCTCTCTAGATCCTCCAGGACCAAATTTAACATCTTTTGAAGCTCCGAAGTTGCCATGGCGATTCTCTAAAGCTTTCACACGTTCTCCCATTGGAAGTACGTCTTCTTTAGCTAATGAAACGCGATTGTAGAACGCTTCTGCGTGCCGCTCATCCTTTACTTCAAACAATCTACAACAAAATTATTCATTGAAACAAGTTATTACCAGAAAATGATGTGTTTGTTTTGAGTAAATGTAAATCTGGAATGTAGTCACAGTCTTTACTTTGGAGTTTTTGATTTCTTGGTTGGTCTTGTGTTTCCATTTTCAGGTTCATCGTCTGAAGATTGTGATGCAGCAGATGCATCAGAGTCGCTGTTTTCATCATCTGTTACAGGTTCAAAGTGTTCATCTAACAAAGATGGTTGCTTTTTAGTAGAAGCAATAGGGTGTAGTACACCATATTCGTATGATTCTGGATCAATTTGGAAGTCCTGAAACAAGAAATTTCACAAGAATCAATTAAATAGATCAAATCAAACCTTAAAAAAGTATAGTAAAGAGTGTATTTTTGTAATACCGGGTTTTGGAACATGGCTCCAAATCGATCATCTTTGAAAATTTCGCCAGTAAGTCCAGGTTTCTTTTTCCTTGATACTTTTTTAACTTCCTCATCCTCGACAACTTTCTTTTCTTCTTCAGCATCTTCTTCGTCGTGAATGGTAGCTGCGAGTTCACGGTTAACCTTAGGCAACCTCTTCTTCTTCTGCAGTAAAGGACAAGCCACAAAGATTTGTGATTAGCTAACAAACAAAGAAAAAAGAATTTGAAATTGTATAAAGTAGAATTACTAACTGTGATTCTCTGGCTACGGTTTGCTTCAAGTTTCTCTTGTTTCTTTTGTTCTATGTAATTATCATATGCAAATGGTTCAGCCACTGCCAAAGCCTGCAAAACCGAGAGAGAAAAGTTAGACAACTTAAGCAAAATTTAGATGTAAGATTTAGGACGATGACTTCACCTTTTTGTACAAATTATGATTCATGAAATATCCGTGCAATTGTGCTTTCAAAAGATCTGTTCCAATCAAATGAGTAAGCTGCAACTTTTCCAAATCTTCCTTTGTAACGAATTTGTAGTTATCATATATAGTTGTCTGCCCGGTTTCCTCTAGCTCTTCCTAAGAACAAGAAAAGACAAAAGTGTTTGTAACCATGGCTACATCACTAGAAGACTGAAAGCATATTTTGACTTTGCAGAATTACCGTTAGATTTTCAAGAGGAGAACACCATTTAGGCGCAGGTCCAAGTTCAGGTATGAAGTAAGATGGGATTAAACTAGAGTCTAAAGCAAGAAGTATAAGCCCACTTCCAGGGAACACACAAATGTCATTTATTGCTCCTTGAGTTGGTTCAATACTGGTCATACCTTCTCCCTGAAAGATGGAGTAACAAAACAAGATCTTGTGTTAGAAAGTTGTATCTAACCATGAGTTAAAAAAACATCTTTATGTAATCATAGACGTACCGTATTTGGATCCCATATTCTAACGATGTGACTATCAGCAGTAATCAATTTAGCTTGTTGAGAATTAAGTGTACGTTGCCACTTAATACTCAAAATCGGGCTGTCGTACCTACGAATTTGAGCATACAACATGCAATTGAATGAAGCTGATAACTTTAAATTTGATGGAAATAGAGGACTAATACTTACATGTGATCCTTCACTCTTATGGGAGTTGATGCACGCAAGTCATATATGAACACCTACATATATATATATATATATATATATATAATTATAT
>ASZG01036152.1:0-18565 GCA_000411095.1 Aethionema arabicum
ATATATATATATATATATATATATATATATTCACACATGCATACATCTCGATTTATGTTAAGAATATCATATCGCGACCGACTTAGTATATATTCTAATACAACTATTAGACTACAAATTTATGTTTGGATATATATGGATATGTGTAAATATATTATATAATATAATATTATACTTATAAACCAAATATATGATATTATTAACTATAGCTAATAAGAGGTGATTGGGAAAAAAAACTAATAAGAGGTGTTATCCTGTGTTTTTTAAAGGAAAATGAAGTTGTCTAGTTATGAATAAATTGGTTTTAATTTAAAATTTATAATTATATATCAAATTTGTCTCAAACTGATATAATTAACTAAAAATATGATTCCATCATGGAATTAATGTTGTAGTGTTACAAAAAAAATTAGACTGAAAATAAGAAAGATTTGATGCTGGTTTAATTTTAAACAATAAATCTTCTCGATAGTTCGAGTTAACTTTTAATTAAAAATCTTCTCACTACACGACATAACTAACTTTTTCGATTCACGTCATCATCTTTGGATCGAATCTTAGCTAGTTGTTGCTTGTTACTTACCAGCTTAGCATTTCACATATTTCATACTTTTTATTTAATTATTCATTACTTTAAATTTAATTTTAAGTAGTATATTTGATGATATGTTTAAAGATAGAAACATATATCGTAATTCTATATTATTTCATCTTCTTATGTATTATTTATGATTTATTTAGTATAAATACAATTGAGAACTATCGAACATTTATAGATTAAAAATATAAATTATCGTTGAAATTCCCTTGAAATTAAATATTTAAATTAAAAGAGTCCAAGAGGTGGTCAAAATAAATATGTAAGGAAAATAAGTGTTTTATCCGATATGTATTTATTTGACAAATATAGAAACAACAACATTAACTTTTAAATAAATTACGACACCCTAATTAAAAAATATAAATAAATTACGAGACGCAATAATTAAAAAAAAAAAATCTATTAGCTAGTATTTTGTTTAATTTTGAGTGACTTAGATGATGAAATTAAGAACATTTCATGAATGTGTACATATATGGTATGCATGATTCATACACACACAAGTTTTTTAATTAATACGAATACGTATACGTATTTCTATACGAGTTACTTCGTCAAACACGCAATCAATTGAACATTTTTGTTTATAATAATGTGAGATCAGATAAAGTTGACTATTGGTTTTATTTTTATAAACTATAAATTGAACTAAATATAAAATATTTATATTTTTGGCCTCATAAATTCTCAATTAATACATACACAAACTTTTGGGAGTATTATACTTTTTTGTTGACATGACTTAAAACATACATACATATACATCTATATTCATTTCACTTTTTTTTGTTTAAATAGTATATATTTTCAACTAAGAATTAAAGACTTTTTTTTCAAGGAATTAAAGACTTACTTAAATAGTTATAATGTATTGGGATCTAGATTAAGAAATCAAATTATTATTTTCTAGAGTTGGTATCTGAATTCAGATTCACAGACGAATATATATATATATATGATTGGCCAAGTACATTTAGTGGACTGTTGGATATAATTAAGAATCAGCCATTTTTGGTATATCGTACAGTGGAGTAGTTAGATTTTTTTATATTTTTTTAATCATAAGAAGAAAAAACAATTAGACAACGTGAAATTTAATGTAATTCTAAATAGACTAAACAAAAAGTTTAATTTACTATGATATATTCTTATTTGGAAGAAACATTTACTAATGATAGGATTTTTAGATTTCTTTATTTATCGAAAGTTTTGATTAACAAACTATATAATTTCAAACTAAATTTTAGAATGTTTTTCAAAACGCAAATCATATATTTTAATTTTAGTTTGTCTGTGTTATGTATTTTGTAAGAAACAAATAAATATATATCATAAAATTGAGATATTTTTCATATTTATATTCATCATGTAGATGCTAACACTTTCCAACTTATTTTTCCCTCTCATTCATATAAAAAAAAAGAGAGGAAATCAATGGCTACCTTCGCCATGGAATCGCCGCCGATCAAGCAACGGAAAATTGACGATGAACGCAGAGGAGACACCATAATTGATGGATTACCTGACCATGTAGCTGTTGTATGTCTCTCTCTCGTTCGTCAGCCGTCGTTAATCGCCGCCGTGTGTTCACGGTGGCGACGTCTCCTTTACTCTCCAGGTTTCCCGCCATTTCAGTCACTGTACGCGTTATTTGTCGATAATGATTCGAATCGGGTTAAATCTTCTGTTAGATTCATGAGTTTTGACCCGATTGCTACTCGATGGGACCCGCTTCCTCCGCTTCCACCTGATTCGTCTCTTTGCCGGATTCTATACCGTCACCCAAGCTTCATTTCCTTTAATCTCCCGATTCAGTGTGTTTCCGTCGCCGGAAAACTTATCCTCCTTGCAGGTAGTAACAAGGAACTGTCTCCGGCGCTCACTAATCCTCTAATCTTCGATCCGATTTCATTAATCTGGACATCAGGTCCCTCACTGAGAGCTTCCAGACGATGGTGCGCAGCTGGATCTTACGGCGGAGCTATTTACGTCGCGAGTGGAATCGGTTCTCAATTTTCTCCCGATATCGCTAGATCGATGGAGAAATTAGATCTGAGCGGGGAAATCGAAGGGCGAAAGAGTTGGGAGAAGCTAAAAGATCTGAGAGATGGACGATTTAGTCGAGAAGCCATAGATGCAGTAGGATGGAGAGGTAAAATCTTGATGGTGAATGCGAAAGGAGACGTGATTAAAGAAGGAACGATATACGACATTGATAAAAACGAGTGGGAGACAATGCCGGAAGCTATGCTGGTTGGTTGGAGAGGTCCGGTGGCGGCGATGGAGGAGAAGAGACTGTATTCGGTGGATGAGACGAAAGGGACAGTGAGAGAGTATGAAGAAGAGAAGGAAGAATGGAGAGAAGTGATGATGGAGGAAGATGGAGTTGAGAAGCTTAAAGGAGCTCAACAAGTGACGGCGTTCGCCGGAAAATTATGTGTAATTAGTGGTGGAGGAAGAATAGTGGTGGTGGATGTTGCAATCGAACCGGCTAAGAGTTGGAACGTTCAGATTCCTCAGGGTATTGAACCGGTTTCGGTTTTCGTCTTACCGAGAATGACTCGGTTTGAATTTTGATTAGGTAAGTTTTTTTTTAATTGTTTATAATTATAGTTTTTTTTACAAAATTTATTTCGGAAATTCCCCGGAATACATTTTTGATAATATTATAAATTTGATTTTTTTTTATATATTTTATGTCTGTTAGCATATTTAAGAAACAAAACTTAATTATCACATTTTATTAAAGAAATTATTTAATTTCTATATTTACTGATGAACTAATTTGATCTAACCAATAGATTTGGTATTCGATTATCACTATTCAAATTTTAATATAGGTCTTTTATAATGTGTATATTTGTTAATATTTTGAAGCATAGTTCAACCTAATATATTAATAAATTACAAATTTAGTGAATCAACTTATATAATTCAGTTAGATTAAGCTATGCAATTCAAATTTGGAAAGTTTAATTGAAATTTACCTAATTTTTTTTTATTGAGGTTGAATATGTGACACTTTCCAGCATGTAGTTTTTTTTAAAGCTTTATTCTATACAATAAGACCATATAGTATAAATATAATTGTCACTGGTATTTGTTTTCAAAATTGTGGATATAGATATGTTGTTTTGCTAATGAAATAAAATTAATGTCTCTTAAACTTTACAAGTTTAATTCAAATTTCATGGATAAAAAATTCATGGTAGTTATTTTTATTTTTGTTTACCATTATATATGTTGTACCAATAACATTTTAACATTGAGGTAATGAGGAAGTATTTTTTTAATTTAGTAATTTTATAAAAATGCCAAAGTTTTAAAATTTTCCACGTGGAAAATAATGAAAAAACGCTCGTCAAAATTTTGAAATAAGAGCGCGTGCATACACTGTCCAATAATACCGAGCGTGAGATTTTTTACGCCACCGATTTAAACGTAGAAACCAAAATTCCCCCACACTCTCTCTCTCTCTTTCTTTCTCTCTCTGATTACGCTCCACCCTAGTCTCTCTCCTCCTTTTGTCGTTCTTTCTCTCTCTTGCCGGCACGAAGAACACGAAGAAAATTTATTTTTGAAAATAGAGAGAGAAGCTGAGGGTGACCTCACGAAGAAGGCTTCGTGTTTAGATCGATAAGATCGATAGTCGTTGGCAGAGAGATTTATTTGTGAAAAATGTCTGAGGAAGAGAAGTTGTTGAAGGAGGCTAAGAAGCTTCCGTGGGAAGATCGATTAGGGCATAAGAATTGGAAGGTTAGGAATGAGGCTAATGTCGACCTTGCTTCCGTTTGTGATTCTATTACCGATCCTAAGGATCCTCGCCTTCGAGATTTCGGTGAGCTATTCTCCCTCGTTATCTTTTGGTTGTTAGGGTTTATTTCTGTGTTTCTTAGGCTTAGATCTGATTGGGGCAGTTTATCTCGGTGTGGATCTGCTTTGAATTTCGATCATGATAGAAATGTGATGTATCCAGGGTTCTCTCTGGCTTTACTTATTTTTGAATTTCGGCTTGTTTGGATTCGCAGGTCATATATTTAGAAAGACGGTGGCGGA
Source organism: Aethionema arabicum (assembly GCA_000411095.1). Taxonomy (NCBI): domain Eukaryota; kingdom Viridiplantae; phylum Streptophyta; class Magnoliopsida; order Brassicales; family Brassicaceae; genus Aethionema; species Aethionema arabicum. Next base: position 4,658 of record ASZG01036152.1, read on the forward strand.
TTCTAATGCGCCGGTGCAAGAGAAAGCGCTTGATGCGTTGATAGCGTTTTTGCGGGCAGCTGACGCAGACGCAGGAAGGTAACGCTGCCTGGATTTGTTTTTTTTTTAATTCTAGAAAACTCCATGATTTTTGCATGTAACACCATTGGTTCTGCTTCTGTATGCTCTTGAAGATACGCAAAGGAAGTTTGCGATGCCATTGCGGCCAAATGCCTCACAGGTCGGCCAAAGACTGTGGAAAAGGCTCAGGCAGCTTTCTTGCTCTGGGTAGAATTAGAGGCAGTGGATGTCTTTCTGGTATGGCCTTCACTCTCTTGCAGCGCTATATAGTTGCAATTACACTTAACCCATGCATAGGTTCGCCATCTATTCCTAGCTTTGTTTGCTAGATTTCTGACATGGTGTAGAATATTTAGTCATCATAGAATCAGTGACATAGAATATATTTCAATGCTGTGTTATGGTAGGTGTCTTGTACTGACTAAGCATTAGACAACAGTTCTTAACTCCACTTGACATGAAGTTTTCCGATCTTTAATTTTCAAATGTCAAGAGTATGGTTATGAATGGTGTACTTTCTAGGAGAACATTATTTTGATACAAATAAAGAGATTCAGCTTGTTTATAGGACACGTTGGAAAAAGCTATAAAGAACAAAGTTGCAAAAGCTGTGGTACCAGCAGTAGACGTTATGTTTCAAGCGCTCAGGTTTGTTCTGAAGTCCTTGTTAGTTTTCTCCATTACTTATTAATTTCTAACATGTGAATTATGGACACTGTGTTTTTTTTTCTTCTATCCTAGTGAATTTGGCTCGAAGGTTATTCCGCCCAAAAGGATTTTAAAGATGCTTCCTGAGCTTTTTGACCACCAAGATCAGAATGTCCGAGCATGTGCCAAAGGGGTAACTCTTGAATTATGTCGCTGGATTGGAAAGGACCCTGTCAAGTCTATATTGTTTGAGAAAATGAGGGATACAATGGTAAGTGTTATTAGAACATTCTTGTTTTGTTTAGAGTTGGAAAAATGAAATATGAATGTAGTCAGTACAGATAGAATATGGGATCCTGTACACATCAGACCTGCCATGCTTTAAGTTCGTAGGTCTTTAAGGTTATGTAAAAGCGTCAATGGAAGATGTTCGACCTGTCACCTGTACTTAACCTGTATTGATTATCTCATACACTTCTAGACGCTAATATTTTGTTTTATTGAACTATGTAAGAAAAAAGAGCTGGAGGCTGAGCTTGCCAACGTTTCAGGGGGAGCCAAGCCTACTCGAAAGATAAGGTATATATCGCTTGGGATTTACCTTTTAATTCATGATCTTATTGTTTGCCTGCATGTTGTAAAAGATGAAAAAGTACCGCACATGTTTTTTCCAAAGTGACAATTGAGTTATTTCTGATTGATTTTGAAGGTCTGAGCAAGACAAGGAGCCAGAGGCAGAAGCAAGTTCGGATGTTGTTGGTGCTGGGCCCAGTGATGAACCGGTTGCTGATGGTAAGTATTTTATGCTTCAATGAAATGTTACTTAACGTTTGAAGAAGCTGCTTACTTTGAGTCTTCTTTATCTACTTGCTGTCATCAGTTCCCCAGGAAATAGACGAGTATGATCTTATGGATCCTGTGGACATTTTGGCTCCTTTAGAAAAGTCTGGGTTCTGGGAAGGAGTGGTGAGTTCTGATGCCTAATGTTACATTTTCATATGTTATGCCTTGACTGAAGAACTTTTTGATATCCTAGTTACTTTCCATATGCATCACTTGTGGCACTTTGTGTTTTCTAACTATATTTCTTTTTTATAGAAAGCTACAAAGTGGTTAGAACGTAAAGAGGCTGTTGCAGAGCTAACAAAGCTTGGTTCAGTCACGAAAATCGCACCTGGTGATTTTTCAGAAGTTTGTCGGACGTTAAAGAAGGTAATTTAACTTCCCAAAATACTAGGTTTAGGCAACGCTGTAGCTAATCGTTCAAAATTGATTTAAAACTGCTTATCATTTCTCTTTGCAGCTTATCACAGATGTGAACTTGGCTGTTGCAGTTGAAGCTATTCAAGCAATTGGAAATCTTGCACGTGGTCTGAGAACACACTTCTCAGCTAGTTCAAGGTTTATGCTGCCTGTTTTACTTGTGAGTATCCTCTGATAGTTTTGGGACTAGACTATTAACTCCGTTTATGTAGCATTTGATACAAATTGTTGGCCTTTTGTCTCACACCGTTTATTTTGAACAGGAAAAATTGAAAGAGAAGAAACCAACAGTTGCAGAGGCACTTACACAAACGCTACAAGCAATGTACAAAGCTGGGTGTTTGAATCTTGTTGACATTATAGAAGGTAAGAGTAGTTTATCTTGGATTGTGTTATCAAGCTCTATTGATAGGTTCATGATATTTTGCTCAAATGTATATATGTTTATCATCATTGAGATGCTTGTCGACCAGGTTTATCTGTTTTCCTCAAACTTCTTAGTCTGTCCTCAGTTGTCTGACCAACTTTGGTCTCATTTGCAGATGTTAAGACGGCAGTAAAAAACAAAGTTCCTCTTGTGCGTTCTTTAACTTTGAACTGGGTGACATTCTGCCTTGAAACAAGCAACAAGGCTCTAATTTTAAAGGCTCACAAAGAGTATGTCCCTTTATGTATGGAGGTAGTATTTCTCTGTCTAATGGCTCTTGAATTTATTAAATTGAACAGGAATGAATTGTACGACAGTCAGTTTTTATCAAACATAAAATACAGTAGCAAGTTATATGGAACAAGTTGGCGCCGGAAGGAAAAATAATTTGTATAAGATACTCTGGTTTGTAGGTGGACGCTAAAGTCAAGCGGAATTTTATTGCACTTACCATTGATTTAATCTATATGTAGCACTGGAGAAAATCATTTTTGTTATGAACTTAGAACTGTAACTGGAATGTCTGATGATGCAGTGTCTCAATGATGGAACTCCTGATGTGAGGGATGCAGCATTTTCGGCTTTGGCTGCAATAGCAAAGGTAAATGACTCTTGTACTTCATTTATCTTTTTTCTCGTATCTTTATTGTCTCTTGGCTCTTTCAGTCTGTAGGTATGAGACCTTTGGAAAGGTCATTGGAAAAACTGGATGACGTTAGGAGAAAGAAACTTTCAGAAATGATTGCTGGTTCTGGAGGTGGTGAATCAACTGTTGCAAGCTCAGGTTTGTGGTCTTCCACTCCTTAGCCGTTATACAGGACATCAAGTTTTGTTTGTAAGTTCACTACCGTTCTAATTGTATTCTACATTCATATAATAGCGACGGTTCAATCTTCAGTTGGGAGCACGGCCACAGGGGTATGTTCTTCTTCCTATCTCCAGTGTCACTTAATATTCAGTTCCGTGAATGGTTGTTGTTCTTTCCTTCTGATGGGAGTCGGATAAGGCATCTCAATGTGGAGAGTGGATATTTGACATATTTAGTTTTAGATGCCTTGCCTTTTCCCATCTTGGCTAAGAGACTTTGTATGTCTTGTGTTGTATCTGGTCACATAATTGTTATACCACTTTGAATTTCTGCAGAACTCAGAGGCTTCCTTTGTAAGGAGGTCAGCAGCAAGCATGTTGAGTGGGAAAAGACCTGCTCCTTCTGCTGTGAGTTTTCTCTTTACTCTCGTGATTACAGTAGTTTTAGGTTTTTCGATCATCTGCACACCTATTCTTTTTCTCAATTTCGTCATGACTCTAGCGTTACCCCTGGTCAACAAAATAATGAAAAAGAGTGATGGGGGATTGTTTTTATTTGGTTGTCTAATGACATGGGTTAACATTAACGCTGACATTTGATAGCCTGCAAACAAGAAGGGAGGGACAACCAAACCAGGTGGAAGCAAAAAAGGTGATGGTGCTGTACGGAATGAAAGTTCAAAATCTGTTGAACCACCTGAAGATGTTGAGGTACATCTAATCGTCATTGCAGTATCAGATCCCGGCTAGTTATAAGATTATCCATGAATGGTTATGCTATTGGCTCCATCCTTTTCTCCAAGTTCTTACGTTACTCTTTTCATTTTTAGCCTGCTGAAATGGGTCTCGAAGAGATTGAGAGCAGATTAGGTTCTCTTGTAAAACCAGAAACAATTTCTCAATTAAAGAGCTCCGTATGGAAAGAAAGACTTGAAGGTTTGTTGAAGGCCTAGAAAGCTCTTCTATTATCATTGTTTCTGCTCCTCATAGTTAACGCTTACATCCTTCTCCGTTTTTTTTGTTTAAATGACTTATAAGTTGTTTTCACTGTGCATGGATGATAAATCTGGTATGCAAGGTCCCTGAATAAAAAGTATACTTCTATCAAAGCAATAAGTCTTGCTGCCTCGTGTTTATTCATATCAAAGCTGCATTAGAACATGTCAGAGAAGCTGCATATCACTTATCTATCTTTTCAGTATCTATAATTTTGGCTTTTTTTGCATAATTTTTTTATACAGCAACTTTGGCTTTAAAAGAAGAGGTAGAAGGTTTACAAGAACTAGATAAGTCGGTTGAAATCTTGGTCCGGTTGTTGTGTGCAGTTCCTGGTTGGAACGATAAAAATGTACAGGTATGCTTGTTGTCCATTTAAAGTCTTTATAGGTGTATATTTTAGATTTATCCCCTCAGAAGAATTACAGAAGTGCTTGGTCATATTACACGTAAATGCAGGTTCAGCAACAGGTCATTGAAATCATCACGTACATATCTTCAACTGCTGCAAAGTTTCCGAAGAAATGTGTTGTACTTTGCCTTACAGGTTAGTATCACATCAAGAAAAAGCTACATTCTTTTGATGAATGCTGTACTCTGAAATCAGTAATATATAGTTCTAAAAGAAATAGATCTAAGCTGACATGGTTTTTCATATGAAGACTTTTTCGCAGAATATGTTTAGTTCTTTGTAAGTTTCTGTACTGCCTTCCTCAGCCTGATTCTCCTCTGCTTATTTCAGGCACTAGTGAACGAGTTGCAGATATAAAGACTCGAGCTGCTGCCATGAAGTGTCTTACTGCTTTCTGTGAAGCAGTTGGTCCCGGATTTGTTTTTGAGAGGGTTGGTGCTGTTGTAGTCAATTTCTTCAAATTTCATTTTAATGAGCTCATACTGATTGATTTAGGCTTTTGTTTGTAGCTTTACAAAATCATGAAAGAGCACAAGAATCCCAAAGTTCTTAGCGAAGGGTTATTATGGATGGTTCTGGCAGTTGATGACTTTGGCGTCTCACTTTTGAAACTTAAGGTTCTGATGTTTTTTCTACTAGAAGTTTTCAGCGCCTGGTTATCCTGTTAAATAAACTACAGTACCTAGGTGATTTACATTGATGACAAAGTAGATTTTGTTCATTTGACAGGACTTAATAGATTTTTGTAAGGATGTTGGGCTGCAATCTAGCGCAGCTGCCACCAGAAATGCTACAATTAAACTTTTGGGTGCTTTACACAAGTTTGTTGGTCCAGGTAGCGATGAATTCCCTTAAGCTGCCTCTGTATTGTGTTACTTGTGTTGGTTGTATGAACATCTCTAAGTGAATAACCGGTTAAATCTTATTGTTTCTGTGTGCAGACATCAAAGGGTTTCTTAATGATGTCAAGCCGGCACTACTAAGCGCACTTGATACCGAATATGAGAAAAATCCCTTTGAGGTACATTTTGTATGGATTGGCTTGATTGTTGGGATACTTGTCTTTTTGCTGTACTTATATTCTGCTCATCAGGGGACTGCAGCTCCAAAGAGAGCTGTTAAGACGTCAGTTTCAACATCTTCCGCTGGTGGAGGGTTGGATAGCTTACCTAGAGAAGATATTAGTGGCAAGATTACTCCTACTCTTCTCAAAGGCTTCGAGAGTCCTGATTGGAAGGTGCTCTACGAATTTGGAATCTTCTTCTTTGTTGCTTTAACCTAGCAATTATTCTGTGGAAATTCACTTCATTTTTGGAGTTTAAATGGAGTGATTTAAACTTTTGTAGATGCGTTTGGAGTCAATTGAAGCTGTAAATAAAATTCTGGAAGAGGCTAATAAGCGTATCCAACCAACTGGGACTGGTATGAAGTTAGAATCTATTCGACGTTTCTCCTTTATTTTGACTTTTCGATTCCATAAATTATTGAATCCTATTGTTGGCTGTGCCTTTTTTTGTCATATTTAATAGGAGAATTATTTGGTGGTCTAAGAGGACGACTATTGGATAGTAACAAAAATCTTGTTATGCAAACATTAACTACCATTGGGGGTGTTGCATCAGCTATGGGACCTGCTGTTGAGAAAGCAAGCAAGGTTAGCGATGCATGTCAAACATTGGAAATAATATTGATATTTTGTAATATTTCATTGCAAATGTCTCAAATGTCTCAAAAGTTTTACCAGATACTTGATGAATCTCCTACAGGGTATTCTTTCTGATGTTCTCAAATGTCTCGGTGACAACAAAAAGCATATGAGGGAGTGCACATTAGCTGCTCTGGATTCTTGGCTTAGTGCTGTGCATCTCGACAAAATGGTTGGTGCACCTTTGCTGAAGCAGGTCTTTTGCTTGTTAATTTGATGTTTTTCAGCTTACAATCTTTTCTTTTTCTACGAATGCAGATCCCTTACGTTATAGTAGCCCTAACAGACGGGAAAATGGGAGCAGAAGGACGTAAAGATCTTTTTGATTGGTTGACAAAACAACTTACTGGATTAAGTGACTTTGTGGATGCTATACATTTACTGAAACCTGCAAGCACCGCAATGATGGTGACTAATCTAACTTGTTACACTGGCTTGTCAGCTTTATTCAGCGGTTACATATGCTTGTATTCATTTTGTCATGCTTTCTGTGATTTTTCAGGATAAATCAGCAGATGTGCGAAAAGCAGCAGAAGGATGCATTTCTGAGATCTTGAGAGTCAGTGGACAAGAAACGGTATGCATTATTGGGTTAACTTGTTCTAATTATGGTTTAAAACCAATGTCTTTTTACTTGTGTATATATTATTATTTCAGATTGAAAAGAATATCAAAGATATCCAAGGCCCGGCCTTAGCTATTGTCCTTGAGAAAGTAAGACCAGGATTTGTTCAAGGTACCTCTCCATGACTTGGTTAACTGAGTAACATGTCTTCTCCTCTCCGTTTCCCTTACAAATGAATATGTATTTCAGAACCATTTGAATCATCAAAAGCTATGGCGGGGTCGGTTTCAAAAAATGTTTCTAAGGTTTCTAAATCAACTGCTAATGGCACCTCGAAGCTTGGAAACAGATCAGTAAGTTTTGTCTCTTTACAGACTTCTTTTTCAGTATATAATTTAATGTCTGATTTGCTCTTGTGTTTGTTTAGAGAGCCTTACCAACCAAGGGTGCGAGGCCAGATCAAATTACGTCTGTCCATGATATAGCTATCCAGTCACAGGCTTTGCTAAATGTCAAGGACTCCAATAAGGTGAGATGAGCTTTCCAGTGGTTTGAAAGCTTTCTACACCTTTTATGCAGGATGCTAAAGGTTTCATTTTTTCTTCTATCTGCAGGAGGATAGAGAAAGGGTGGTGGTTCGTAGAATTAAATTTGAGGAGCTACGACCAGAACAAATTCAGGATCTTGAGGTTCGTATTGCTAAAGGATTTACATAGCTTCTGCCTTATGATCATGTTATGCTAATGATGAATGCTTGTTGCAGAGTGATATGATGAAATTTTTTAGGGAGGACTTGCAAAAACGGTTGTTGAGTCCAGACTTTAAGAAGCAAGTAGATGGGCTAGAAATCCTACAGAAGGTCGCCATCTAGAGTTCCAATCTTATTCATCTGCTAGATATTTTTGTCTATTGCTGCTAAATAAGTAATCACCTTTTCTTCTCACTGCAGGCACTTCCATCTCTTTCGAAGGAAATTATAGAAGTATTAGATATACTGCTGAGGTGGTTTGTGTTACAATTCTGTAAATCAAACACAACCTGTCTGCTAAAGGTAATTCTTTCTTCTGCTACTGTAGTTTAAGTATGCACTTTTTTCATGTGTCGCTAATGGAATTTTGCCTGCTCTGGATAAGAACAGGTGCTTGAGTTTCTTCCAGAACTTTTCAACACATTGAAGGATGAGGAATACTGCATGACAGAAGCAGAAGCGGCTATATTTCTGCCTTGTTTGGCGGAGAAGGTTAGACACATCTGCTTAATCATACTTCTCATAAATGTTGGTCTATTTATTACAATCCATTTCCTTTTATCTTGTCTTTAAATATACTGTCTTAACATATAATCCGGCATACTTGGTGCAGTTGGGCCATAACATTGAAAAAGTGAGAGAAAAAATGCGCGAGCTGATGAAGCAGATTATCCATGCGTATTCTGTGGCAAAGACATATCCTTATATTTTGGAAGGTCTACGGTCTAAAAACAACCGTACGCGTATTGAGTGTACTGATCTCATCGGATATTTACTCGAGACTTGTGGAACTGAGGTAGTAGCGACATGTCAGTTTATTTAACATTTGTCTTCTGTTTGGCTTCTCATATTTTTCTTCGAAGCAGATAAGTGGACTACTCAAGTACTTGAATATGGTTGCAAGCTTGACGGCAGAAAGAGATGGCGAACTCAGAAAAGCTGCATTGAACACTATGGCTACTGGTTATAAGATTCTTGGTAGGGCATGAAATTCTTTAGGGTTTGCTAAGTTAGAGGCATTATTTTCAAAGCATGCCATGCCCTTCGGCGATTAGTGAACATTATTACATATTCACATGCTCTGTTTTTTGTCTCGGTTATATTCACAAAATTGTAGAACCTAATCATGCTCGTGAATTTTATCTTTGTTATTGGTCGTCCATGCCTTTGAAATAAGCACTTTTTTCTCATTGTTTGGCTTGTTATTGCAGGTGATGATATCTGGCGATATGTTGGAAAGCTTACAGACGCTCAGAAGAGTATGCTCGACGATAGATTTAAGTGGAAAGTAAGCCCAAATCTGAACAATCTTTCTGCCTCAGTCTTGTATTTTTGAGTTTTGTATTCATCACTTTGCATGGATCAGGTTCGAGAAATGGAGAAAAGAAGAGAAGGAAGACCTGGGGATGCACGAGCTGCGTTAAGGCGCTCTGTCAGAGAAAACGGGTGCGTTAATTCTTTGGAAAACTTGATGTTATCTTGCATTACCTTCCCTATGGGTCATGACTTATTTATTTCTACTATTCATTATCTACACGAAGTGGAAGCTATAATGACAGTTTCATAAAAATCCTATGCTGATGATGCATTTAAAGTGACCAAAGTATTTCATTGTTGACTTAAGAGTCGGGAACATAAAGGGTTACAGAAAGTGTTTAGGAAATTCTGTCTTTGTGACTTACGACTTTCTGTTTGTTGCCAGGCCTGAAGTAGCTGAGCAAAGTGGAGACCTTTCGCTGATTGCCCCTGCTCCTTTATTTCCAAGGTAAATTTTCTAATCGGCATCTGTCCAACACACAAGTTTATTGTGTTCCCTCCATTCTATACACAACTCAATCTTTTTGTCCACAGGCAAAATTATGGTACTTCCGAACAAATCCTTGAGAGGAACCCAATACCTCGGACAATTGCTGGCGTTAATGGCCCTACAGACTGGAATGAGGCATTGGACATCATTATGTTTGGTTCTCCAGAGCAGGTGCGACTAGTTTGGGTTTTTTACTACACATGTCATCTTTGTCATGAGAGGTTGACTGATACTTATCAGACACAGTTTTGGCAGTTGGAACTGTAATTTAGGTGCTGACCTTGTAAGTGTTTTCAATTTTTTTTTTTTTTGTGCTGCAGTCGGTTGAAGGGATGAAAGTCATTTGCCATGAGTTAGCACAGGCTTCTAATGACCCTGAAGAGACTGCCATTGATGAGCTCGTGAAGGATGCAGATGGACTTGTTTCATGCTTAGCAAACAAGGTCTGCCATTGAAACTTTATATACACTACTGTTTGGCATGTTGAACTAGTTGTAGTAACAGTTTTTGTTCAACACCCGTGACTTCTCTTACTTTTGTTTTCTGGTAGGTTGCCAAGACATTTGATGTCAGCTTAATGGGAGCTTCATCAAGGTCTTGTAAATATGTTCTGAACACACTTATGCAGGTAAGACCGAGGGAATTCATTTCTTAGAGAGGCCACTCCTCTTCATTAGCTAGATCCCTAGGGGTTCTTTGTGAAGCTCACAACTCACCATTATGATATTGTTGCAGACATTCCAAAATAAAAAGCTTGCCCATGCAGTCAAAGAAGGGACGCTTGAAAGCCTTATCACAGAACTCTTGCTTTGGCTTTTGGATGAAAGAGTTCCACGCATGGAAGATGGCAGCCAACTTCTGAAAGCTCTGAATGTTTTGATGCTTAAGATCCTGGTTCGATATTTTTTCCATGCTTAAGGTTTTCTTCTTAGGTAACTATATAATTCTCTGATGTCCTGACTTTTTGTTATTATATCCAGGATAATGCAGATCGGACATCATCGTTTGTGGTCCTTATTAGCTTGCTTCGTCCTCTAGATCCGTCTAGATGGCCTTCACCTGCAACGGCTGAAGTTTATGCCGTCCGGAATCAGAAGTTCTCTGATTTGGTAGTTAAATGTCTAATTAAACTCACAAAGGTAAGATGACTACTACTTAAGTATTCTAGAACAATCCTTGTTTGCACAACCTACATAGCTGTTAACTTGCAATAGATGCATTTTCTACTTGCTAGTATTATAATTAGGTTAATACGGTATATATTGTTACTGTCAATATTCAGCTCCTCCAAAGCACGATATATGAAGTGGATCTAGATCGACTTCTTCAAAGTATCCACGTATACTTACAAGAGTTGGGAATGGAAGAGATACGTAGAAGGTACACCTCTTGAATGTGCTTTTACACGTTTACATATCTTAAGTCTGTTTATCATGTGGAGATTTGCTTACTATATATACATAACCTTATCCATTTGTTCCTGTTATTTTTTGTTCCAATGAGAAGAGCTGGAGCTGATGATAAACCTTTGAGGATGGTGAAAACTGTTCTACATGAACTCGTTAAGCTCCAGGGTGCTGCAATTAAAGGCCACTTGTCACTAGTCCCTATTGACATGAGACCGCAACCCATCATTCTCGCTTACATTGATCTGAACCTTGAGGTAAATTCTCAGTCTCTGAGCTGCTTTCTCAGTTTTGCAAGAGGATTTTCTGGGATTTTCACGATAACCAGGTTTAAATATTGTCTTTTCTTCTACAGACCTTAGCTGCAGCACGAATGTTAACTTCAACAGGACCTGTGGGCCAAACTCATTGGACAGATTCAACAGCAAACAATCCCTCACCGCCTGCTAATTCAGCTGATGTTCAATTGAAGGTACATCTTCTCTCTACTCTCAATTCTTTGATTATCCACATTGCGATCTTTCGTATTAACCAGTTTTTTATACGTATTTGTATACAGCAAGAGCTTGGGGCGATTTTCAAGAAAATCGGTGATAAACAAACATCCACAATTGGTCTTTACGAACTTTACCGCATCACTCAGTTATATCCAAAGGTAATGATGGTTTTAGATTTCAACTCTCCGTATCTTTCTATCTTTAACTAATTCCAATACAAACTCATTTCAAATGCTTGTAGGTTGATATCTTTTCCCAACTTCAAAACGCTAGTGAAGCCTTTCGTACTTACATCAGAGACGGATTAGCCCAGGTTTGTAACAAACAAATCTCTCCCAACTTCTACTAACTACTTCCTTAAAGCTTTTAATGTCTACGTTCTAAAGATTTGCAATCTGTGTTTAGGTGGAGAAGAATGCAGCTGCAGGAAGAACACCTTCGAGTTTACCGATATCAACCCCACCTCCTTCTTCCTTAGTTCTTCCATCTCCTGAGATTCCTTCATTACCCTCCACATTCAATAACTCGTTAGATGCAAAGCTGATGATGAACCCGAAAACTGATTTATACTCCGACGACAACATCCGAGCTAGCCACATGATTCCCGGGAACCCCGGAGGTAACTTTGTTTCCAAGATCCTTAATCCTTGTTTCTTTTCCTCTGCTAAAACACACACATGTCTCTTGGACAGTGACGACTGGTACGCTTGACGCAATCAGAGAAAGGATGAAGAGTATGCAACTAGCAGCAGGAGGAACACTAGACACGATTAATAGACCAACGATGGCGACAAATGATAACACGCCATTGAATCAGACGAATCAAATGGCAGCGGAGACAACAACAACTAGTCCACATCATCATCATCATCATCCACAACAAGTGGTTCTTCCAATGGATGAGAAAGCATTGTCTGGTCTTCAAGCTCGAATGGAGAGGCTAAAAGGTGGTTCACTCGAACATATGTAGAGAGACACAGTAATCTCATACTAGTGATTCTCTCAAAGAAGACTCTAAAGGTACGGAAGCAAATTCTATTAAAAACTTTTCGCCATTTTTTGTTACTTCTTTGATTTCATCATGGTAGTAGTAAAAGATTTGTTTCTCTATTTTTTTATTATTATGAAAAAAAGAAAGAGAGAAAGAGAAGGAACAATTTATGGCGAAAGATCTAAATTTGAACATTGGTGGAGGTGTTAGGTTTTGTTGTGTATAGTTTGGAGATATATTATTATATTTGTTTGTGGGAGATTTTTCGTTAATACGTTTTCTATGTTTTACGATTTGTTTTCATTTTGATTTTTCTTTTATTTTTCTTGCAATTAACCCAATAATATTGCATGAAAATCCGTATATTTGAAATTGCCAAGACAACAAAATAGTTATATTAACAATAGATAGCTCAGTATATGAAACCAAAAATACGGGGGTGATTGGCTACATGACTTTTAAAACTGTATCTCATCTGATAGCCATAAAAGTAGTAATTTCCCCAATCACACTTTATAGACTATTTCCCTTTTAATAGTCATAACAGTCATTTTTTTTGTTCTTTCTCATATTTACATTATTTTTTTAAAAGTAGTATTTTACAAGCTTTACAAACTGTTTGCATATATTATTTTGATTTTTTAAAAAAATAATTTTTATTTAATGAATATATATATATATATATTTATATATTTGGTCTAATAGTTAGATTTAATTGAAAATTATCTATAATTATATAAAAAAAATCTTATAAAATTTTAACAAACAGTTATAACAGTTTTTGCTACCAATCGGACTTTTACGGACATTAAAAGTCGCAGTTATTACAGTCACAGTCTATACATTTAAAAACAAAATTTTACAGTAAAAGTTTACAGTCACAGTCTCTACCAATCAACCCCAATAATATAAAATTGGGATGTTTGATATGAGTTGTTTAATTTTGGTAACACAAAAAATAGTCTAGTTTCTTTATTTTAAAGAGTGGGGTTCATTTGTAAATAAAATGAAAGTAGAAGCCCTTTTCGTAAAGAAAACAAAAGTATGAGTGGAAGATAGCACCGTACCGTGTTGGATTGTATTTGTAGAGTAACATGTGCACTTAGATTTTTAAACAAATGTCCAAAATCCCAACCCCACCACTAGTGATGTGTTTCTTCATACATACTACTAATATACACATATTTCAAAATGTATAGTAATTGAAATTAAAAAAAAAACAAGAAAAAAGATTATTATTATAATAATACAGAAAATATAAGTTTTAGATTATGATACACTATATATATACATACGTAAGTCATTATTCTCATTTCTCAAACAATATATATATATATATATATATGTGTGTGTGTATATTATATATCAGTCACTATTTAATTTTGTTACAAATTTAACTTTCCTACATTTTTTTTATTCTTATGAATCAAATTCATTAACTCAATGGGTTCGTATGTGCATATATATAGGGATATACAAATTGATGATTTTATATACAAACTTTAGTGATAGAATTAAACACACATATACACACACACATATATATATATATATATGTATATATATATATACGTGC
>ASZG01036153.1:0-18690 GCA_000411095.1 Aethionema arabicum
AATGTAGACCATGTAGACAATGTAGACCATTTTCCGAGTATATGTTATCTTCTCCAAATTAGATACGATTTTTTTATTGAAAATAGAAAATCTAGAAGGATTTCTCAAAATTGAAGATCTAAACCCAGATGAAGAAGAAGAAGAAGAAAATGAAGAAAGATAAAGACGAGGATGAGAAGAAGAAGAGATGATAAAGAAGAAGAAGAAAACGAAGAAGAGGAAGAAGAAGGGTATTTTGGGTTTTTTATGAATTTAAGGAAAATAATTAAAAATAAAAAAAAACTATTCATTAATGGCATTTTCGAAATTATAAGGAAATGGATATGGTTTTTTGGGAATAAAAAACTGATTTAGGAAAAAAAAGTTGGCTAGGCTATCTGGAAATTAATACACAAAGTTAGGCTATATGAGTAAATCTCCCTATATTTATTTCGTGGAAAAAGTTTGGAATTAATGGTTTAAATCTTAATAATTTTGTGTTTAAGATTATTTATTTTCGATTAAAACTTCAGTTTACACTTACTTATATTACAACACAAAAACATCACTTATCTCAACCAAAAACAGTAAAAGCATCAGGGTAATTCCATCCCTGAAGCATGACACGTGGCAGCGTCTTCTTCATACCTTTAGGAACTGCAAATGAGATCTTGAAAGACATTGATTCACCTGGAACAAGTGAGAAATAGTTATCTGAGTAATGTACAGGCAAAATCCTCGTATCTAGTCCTCTGTTTCCATCATTTGTCTCTGTTTCTGCATTATGAACTGAGAAACGAAGAAAGAAAGCAACTCCAGAATCAGATCCATCAATTTTCACCAGATTTAAACCATTTTTGCTACTAAAGAGCCTCTGGAGTAAACCCATATCACGTTTTTGAAGAGTTTCATTGGCTAAGTAAGCTTTAGATGTGTTCTGGACAGTGAATTCCAAGTCGTAATTTGGGCCAATCATAGCTGAATTGCAAGTGATTTTGAGAGGTATTTGCTTCTTCCTGTATGGCTCCAAGAGAGTGTAATCTTGACCAGGCAGATGTAGCCAGTAGAAGTTCCGGGATATAACTGTTTTGTCTGAGATATAGTACATTTTGAGTAGAAGGAAATAAACAGGTTTTGGAGTTTCTGATTTTGGGTACTTGAATTCTGATATTTGCACAACTTTCTTTGGTGGTGCCGAGACATTTTTGAAAACTTTGGAGAATGGGCAGTTTCCATCTAAGTCCCATACAGATGCTTCTATTGCTATATCTGATAGTTGTTTAGAAGTTGTGTTTACAACCTGTGGGGTTTCAAAGGATTTGCAGCCATGAGTTTAGTTTGAAAGTTTGAAAAAAGTAAGTTATTGGGTTTAGTTCCGAACTATTTCCGTTTGGTGAAAAAGACGTTCAACTATCAAAATGGTTTTTAAAAGTTTGAAACTTTGATAACCTAGTTTTTCAAACCCTAAATCTTAATAACCAAGCTTTTAAACGCTAAACTTTAATAACCAAATTTGAACTCTAAACCTTGATAACTGAGTTTTTTGAACCTTAAACCTTAATAACAGAGTTTTTTAAACCGAAATCTCAAATTATAGTATAGTTAATCCAAATTTGGAGTATATTATTGGGTTAAATTTTGAAATCATTGTTTAATTTTGTGTTTAAAGTTTAATTTTGATTTAAAAAATCCGGTAAGATCCAAAATTTTTGAGTTAAATTTTGAGATTATCAAAATTCAGGGTTTAAAACCCCATTCTCATAGTTGAAGGGTTTTTTTCACCAAACGTTACAGAACTAGTTTAGGGTCCAAAATACCATATTCCCTAATTTATTAGAAACACTGACCTCAATAAAGTAACTTGCAAGATTCAACTGGACATGTACTGGCTCTGCAGCAGAACGGCAGCCATAGAAACTGGCTGTTTGGTCAAGAAGATGATCATAGAACTGACCTCTTAGACCAGTCCATGGATTTTGATTCTTCCAGATTAAGACACCTGTGTACTTTGTCCACATTCTCGAACTCCAGCCTTCAAATAGAGCTCTATACTGAATGTAATTCACCAGTTGAGCCTGTTACAAGGAAAAGTCCCAAGTCATGCTGTGTCATGTGAAACTGATAATCTACAAAGAGATTATGGTAATTTAAACCCTGAACTATCTACGTTTGATAAAAAAAAAACCCGCAACTACCAAAATGATTTTCTAAACTCTGAACTTTGATAAACGGGTTTTTTTAAACCATAAACCTTAATAAATGGATTTTTAATATCAAAATTAAACTTTAAACACAAAATTAAACCCTAATCTCAAAATTAAACCAAAAAAGATAATCTAAATTTGGGTTAATAATAATTAGACTATAGTTTTAAGCTTAAATTTGAATTTTTTAGTATAAAAAATCCAGTTATTAGGATTTAGAGTTTAAGAACCCGATTATCAAAGTTCAGGGTTTAAAAAACCATTTTGATAGTTGATGGTTATTTTCACGGAACGAAAATAGTTACGGGTTTAAATTAGAGGAAAAAAGGCAAATTAATCCACCATGGCAAGCTAAAAGCTTACACCAGTAAATGCTAAAACGGTCAAGAACCTAAAGTACCTTCAAGCAGAAGTCATCGAGATCCTTTGGAGTACCATACATCAGAATCTGATCATGAACTTTTCCAGGTTTAGAATATGGAATGTACTTGTGATAGTCCCATATTGGATTTGGTACTTCTTCAACAAACCCATCCAAACCTTTCTTAAACAACGGAATCTCCCAGCCTTCAGGAGGCATTGTTGCTCTTATCGTATCAGCAACCGGCATTCCAACAGAACCAATCTCTGGATTAAACCCAAACTTATAATATGTATCTTTAAAGAAGTCTTCAGGGTATTGAATTTCATAAGGGCCATCAGTGAAATTTCCCTTTCCATCTGCAAAACCGTCCCACATAGATCCTTGAACATAACTTCTGGTACCGTCAAGATAAACACTAGGATCTGAATCTTGGTCTGAAGACAATTGGGTTTTAAAATAAGGATGAAGCCTTAGGTCTTGCTTTAGAGCTTCATTTATATCGGCTGGTGGAACTTGCTCGTTTCCACCAACCCAAAGAGCTAGACTTGGATGGTTTCTTAAAAGTTTGACAGTATCACGAGCACAAAAGAGGAATAAGTCATGGTCTAGTGGTCCGTTTGGATTTGATACTGGAACTCCTCTTCCATCAACATCTCCGGTTATCCAAAACTCTTGCCAGACCTGGAATGAATAAGAAAACTTCAGAAATAGCAGTAAAATTTTGAAGAAGAGTGGAGTAACCCATGTATCTAATATTAAATAGAGAATATGGTACCTTGACCTATTTCTGTTTGGTGAAAAACCCCGCAATTTTTAAAATAGTTTTAACCCCTCAACTTTGATAATCGGGGTTTTTAAAACTCTAAATTTTGATAATCGGATTTATGAAACCTTAAACTTTTAATCACCGGGTTTTATATACCAAAATCTCAAATATAATTAATCCAAATTTAGATTATATTTTTT
Organism: Aethionema arabicum; assembly: GCA_000411095.1. Lineage (NCBI taxonomy): Eukaryota > Viridiplantae > Streptophyta > Magnoliopsida > Brassicales > Brassicaceae > Aethionema > Aethionema arabicum. Next base: position 3,514 of record ASZG01036153.1, read on the forward strand.
GGTTTAATATATGTTCAGAGCTTAATTTTGATTTAAAAAATCTTGTAGGGTTAAAAAACCCCGGTTATCAAAGTTTAGGGTTTAACAACCCATTTTGATGGTTGAAATTTTTTTCACGAAAGAGTTCAGAGTCTAAAATACCATATTCACGAGGTGATGACTCTGGCTCATTCATCTCGGATTGAATCCGATATTTTTGGCTCTAATACCATATAAGAAACATGGGTACCAACTCAAAACCGACTGGTAATGAGTGAAATAGCCCATGTATCTTATATTTAACTCAATTTGTTAGTCCATTTTCAATGTGAAATTCTAACAACATCAAACAATACTTCTAGAATCATACCAACAAACCGTAGATGTCGCAAAAGTGATAAAAATCTGGCCTTTCTGCCAACCCACCACCCCAGCAGCGAATCATGTTCATGTTCATATCTGCATGGAACCTTATGTCAGTTCTGTAACGTTCTTTCGAGAGGCGTAATAACCCATCTGATAATATCCAATTGCCACCACGGATGAAGATTGGCTCCCCATTCACCTTGAACAGCCTGGAAAGTTAAAAAAAAAAAATAAGATGCTGAGTCTCCACAGAATTAGTCTACCCATTTCAGAGAATTTGAAATACAAAAGCTTACCTTCCACCAGTGACATTATCAATATTACTCTCAATCTTTCGGAATCCAAATGGCTGTGTCCATGAATCAGATTCCCCAAATTCTTTCACAACGACAGTGATCAAGACGTCATAAAGGTTTTGTTTTCCCATCCCATTGGGCCACCATAATTCAGGTTTATAGAAAAAGAGCTGGTAATTCACTATGTCGTTAGTACTAAATAAACACTTAACAAAGACAATTGTGTAAGTGCAGAAAGACAAACATCAAGTAGTCAAAACACGTCCCTAAAAGGAGTAAGTTTCAAGCAGTAAGCAAGTAGTTTACAGGTAGCAATACCACTCACAGGGTTAAATGTGTGCTGAAGACGTCCTTGAGGAGGTATTGAAACCTTTTCTGTCTGAAGATGCTCTACTATACAAATATTGTTTTCGAGTTCGGCTGTTACTTGAATATTTAAAGAGCACTCAGCATTCCATGTGCTTTTGTTTTCCAGTTCAGTAGTCACATGTAAGTAAGCTCTCTCGTAATTGTCAGCGAAGGTTGAGACCAAATGGGGATCAATTATTCTTACAGGCTGCAACCAAAAAACATAGGTTATTAACTTATCCCAAATTCTTACAGACTAATATCAAACTGCCACCAAAAGTATTATAGCATAAACAATAAGTTCCTAACAGCAATTTGCAATACTCAATAAGTACGTGATTGTAAGCGTTTCAATATGTGCTTCATCCATACACTTAATTGATATATCATCTCTCTCTGGAAACTAAACTAACCCCAGTAACAGATATTGACACCTCATCCCATATGCCAGTATTCCGATCCCTACAAGAAAAAAGGCTATTGGTAAGAATTTTTACAAAACTGATACGCTTAATTGTCTAACAAAAACGAAACATAAAAGAATACCTAATTGGGCAAATCCAGTCCCAACCTTCCACATACTGTGCAGCAACATCTTTTCCAATCTGTCATGTATATGTCATTCACATTGGGTATAATGTTCATGTTAATTAACACTTGTTATCAGCTTACAATTGGATGATGCAAAGAAAGAACAATATCATGAGCATCTTACACAGAGAGAGGTGTACCTCGTGATCACCACCTTGCCCTCCCTTAGGAGGGATTGTACCAGGATGATCTGGAGGATGAACAATAACAGCAAGTAAGTTGTTCTCAGGCTGCAGAATATCGGTAATGTCAATTGTATGTCTTCGAAACATCCCTTTTGGGAGCACAGTTTTGTGGCCATTTACATACACTTCTGCAGAGTAGTTGATGGCACGAAAATTCAGATGCACATATTGGTTTAACAACTGCAAAAACATCAAATTAGAGGTAGAACACAAAGGAAGGAGAATTGAAAGCATAAAAGTTGTAAAGGGAGGAAAATTACTGGTCAAGAACAAACCCAAATTGTAATCAGCAAAGAGATATATAGCTCACCCTTTTGCAATTGAATTTGGTGAAAAACCAGAATGTATAGTATTCCCTCCCGGAATCTGCTATATCTGTAATCGTTTCATTTTCAAGTCCATAGAATGGGTCTGGAACAGATTTGTTCTTCACCAACGTGCCTAAAACACTGACATGGGAACACTAAGGACCTCAGTCAGCAAAAAGCTTACATTCACATATGAAACAATGAGAAGAAATTGAATGGAAAATGCTAAATTCTTCGTTTGGTCAACACAGAAGCAAAATCTGTTCCATAAACGAAATTTTCGGATCATTAACACCTGACAGTGAACTAATTACATCACGAAATTCACTAATCCTTAAGAGAACGTAACCATCACTTTGAATTGTATAGAGATGATTTGATCAGAAAACCCGTATGCATTTAGGGTTACGCCACTCCCAAACTTGAATTTAAGTTGATATGCTTAACATACTCAAAAACAATTCCGTAATTACACAAATTCTCAGTATCCATGGAGAAAATCGAAGTGACACAAGCATTCGCAGAAGCTAGAAAGGTAAATCGCTAAGCCGAGAAGTGTCTCGCATTTCAATTTCAAAAAAACTTTAGAAAAGGAAAGTGTAAGACAGTGGACATTACGTTCCAGGGACGACGGCTTCCATCCACCGAGATTGGGGACCAACGGCTGGAGGAGTGGTGGTAGTGAGTTGTACGCCATCTTCATCGACTTCTGTTGATCTCGCAGCTATCCAACCGGAATCCAATACCGTCTTCCCGATCTCCGCCATTATCGACTCTGATCTCAGCTTCTGCAATGCTATTTTACGCTGTCAACACTTGTAGTCAAAGCGAAGAAAGACATTGTAAATAATCTGATACATTAATTAAAATTAAATATTTGCTTACTTTAATATTGAAATTTGAATGTTTTAGAAAATTTTGTACATTTTTTTCACTTAGTAATGTTAGAGGATAACTTTGACTTGAAAAGTTGCTCGACGTTTAAGCTAACTGTCTCGTTTTCCAACGATTTACTCAAATTGTATATTAATCTTTGTTTTGAAATCACCATTAGTCCTGGATTTGTTTCTACATTGTATTGTGTGTACCAAAATTATCCAAAAACCGGCCCAAACCAAAAATTGGGTTTGAACTAAATATTCGTTTTTTTCCTTCTTACTTTCTTGACTGTTTCATTAGTGCATCATATGAACCACAAACTAGTTTTACTAACTAAATACACAAATTAAATGCATATTTGTTGGATTCAGATTATATTCGGATTAAAATTTGAAATTACAAGATAAATAATTAAAATTAGATTATATTTTTCAACTTAATTTTAAAATTATGATTTAATCTTATGTTTATGATTTATTAAAGATTAGAGTTAAAAAAACATGGTAATCAAAATTTCAGAATTCGAAAAACCATTTGAATAATTCATAATTTTTTTCCCCCAAATAGAAAAAATCAAAATATTTAAAATATAGTAAACTCTAATGTTTTTAATAATTCTTCGTTATAGGAACTAGTCTCTATCGACAACGATGCAAAGGTAAGAAGTCAAGCTCACCAAATCTTGCAGTCACCGTAACAACTTCTCGCACAAAAAAACACGACAAAAAAAAAAGAATAAAGCTTGAGAGAGAGTAGAAGTAGTAAACATACCAGTAGCCCAATATCTTCACAAGAATGAAAAACCCAATTCAACTAAAACAACAAAAATAAGAAGAAAAAAAAAACAATGAAGAAGAGGTTCGTAGCAAATTTACAAATTCCTTGCAAAAGAAGAACAATAAAAATTAAAAATAAAAATAGAAATAGTTGAAGGTAGTTTTTTCAAAGAAATTAAAAAAAAAAAAGACTTTTTTGGGTGGGTGAAATTATCATCAATTATGACAAATTCAAAGTCAAAGACCAAGAAGGAATTGGAAAACATCGCTCAAAGAAATTATCCCTTCAACACGTTTGCTTCCTGCTTCTACAATCACCAATCTCCGTACACCTGTAATTGTTTACAACAACATTTACACCTCTTACTCTTTTTTTTTTTTTCATCTCATGTTTTGCAACAAAGAAACGGCAAATGATAAAATAGCCCTTGAATTTTTATCGATTTAGTGAAAAACCCCCTCTAATTTAAAAAATAGGTTTATAGACCCTCAACTTTGATAACCGGATGGATTTTTTAAACCCTCTAAAATTAAACTTTGAACATAAAATTAAACAATAATTTTAAAATTTGATGAAAAAATATAATCCAAATTTGGATTCATTTAAGTTTAAATTTGAGATTTTGATTTAAAAAACTTGGTTATTAAGGTTTAAGACTTAAAACGCTTGGGTTATCAAAATTCAGGGTCTAAAAAGTTGTTTTTAAAGTTGAAGGTTTTTATATCAAATCGACAAATCTCAACCATTTGCCCTAAAGAAACAGAAGTTGAGATTTGTTCACACATACCTGGATTGGCTAGCCGCTCCATGACTTTCATAAGAGAGTCTGAGCGCAAACACATGTGGCATCTTTGTCCGTTGAACATACCGTAAGGTGGACTTGCATCTTGTCCTAGCTGCAACGCCTGTATAACATATACATTATATATTATGTATAGCTACTTCCTTTTTTAATCTTTTATCTACTAGGCCGTTAGAAACATGGGGTTTTTGACTCAAAACCAATTAGCAAGCCTATGCTCTTATATTTTAGTCAATTATGTTAGTTTCTTACAATATGTGATTCTAACATGCCTACTCGAGATGCTCGTTCCTTTGGCTCATTCATCTTGGACCAAATCCCACACTTTTGGATCGGTAATATCCATTTTTCGATATGGGATTCTAACATACTGACTCTTTTGGCCCATTCAACCAAATCCCCACACTTTTGGATCGGTAATACCCATTTTTAGGGTCTACGGCTGTGATACCATGTCAGAAACATGTGATTTCAACTAAAAACCAAGTGACAATGAATGAAGTAGTCCATTGTCTTATATTTTAGTCAATTATATTAATCTCTTTTGATTCTAGCATAGACCAGCCTAGCAATGTTGTTGATCACTACATCCTTTAACCTTATTCTAAACCTCTTTTGATTCTCCTAATACGTTAGAGACGATATTAAATTTTACAAGTGTACTAAGCATCCTTTACAGTTTTCCTGTAGCTTTAAACCTATGGTTGATGATAGCTTATATAAATGGGGAGTATTGACTCGAGAAAACTTGCAAGAGAAAACTTTCATGAGACCAGGGATGGAGCTTGTGATGAGGGGATTTACCTGGTGAACTGTCATGTCATCAAGATGAATCTGTGCATATGCCTTATCTTTCGCCAAAGCGGTTATATCACTGACCAAAGATATATCAACAGAAAGGATTTCAGAAAAAGGAGTGATTTAGAAACTGGACATGGTAAATATTCGAGCCATGAATTTCTCAATTCTAACACGAGGAACTTATACTCATCAGATATAACAAGTACATTAGGTATCATGTCTACTGGTTGATTGAGGATTACCTTCGGGAGTATATGTCAATAAGCGAGTCATTGTCATCCACTACAGGAATTGAACTAACTTCAGCTGTAATAACCAGAAAACATCAGACATTAGAGCCGCAAATGAACTACCAACTTATTCGTTCATTTTTATTCACAAAAAACACAGGAAGCGTATTGCATGCAGTTTCATGATAAGGAATGCTGGAAATATAATCGACGTCTTTAAACCTTGCTAATCTAATGTGAATATGAACCTTAACTGCTTGCAAATATTACATCCGTTTCTACAATTGTAACAGCAGCGGTAACATCGGTTATCTGGTGTATATTGATTTGATAAGATTTGTTGCTATGTCACATTACTTCTATAAGATAGGTTGAAGGAACCATGTGTTTAGGTATTTAGTGATATAATCTTATATGATGAACAATTAAGAAGTAAAATCTACCTGAATGTACAGGTTAGTCTGAAGTTACAGATGAACTTGAAATTTTAAAAAAGGAGCAAAGAAGATTACCTTGAACTAATAACGTGAGGGCAGAGCCCAGGGACGCATTTGGTCTCAATGTAGCGAGAGGTTTGCTACTTGATTCTCCGATTCTGGGGACCCACGTACCCAGGGGGATTGAGCAAATAGGTTGCTGAAGGATGGGCAATGAGCTAGACGAATGTCTAAAGTATCTGCATATACCTGGCAGATTACTATCTAATTAGAGCTTAAGTGTCTGATAATGAGCATAACTTAGGAGAATTATAAACTACAAAACTGTGACTAATGTTTGGGACAAAGCTTTTCCAACTATAAAATCTCTCTTCTCCCTCTTTTCTAGAACCCATCTCTTGACAGAATATATGGAGAATAGCAGAAGCAAGGAAGTTATGAAAATGGCAGAAATAATATGCCCGCCATAAACTAAAAATTGTGTTTCAACATCTGGAGAGCTAATAAGTGACCCCTATTCACAAGTGAAGAATCTTACATTTTAATATGCCCGATAGTGAAGCAAGATGCAGTAACTGCGGATATGAACCATCCTGTAAAGAAGAATATATAACTGGAACAGCTGCCACCTTGTTTTGCAAAATTTTCAGGGCAACGTCTTTCAGATTATCATAGGGTCCAACCTGACAGCAATATATGAAAATATTAATTGCAAGTGAAGAAATCTTCTAACTCTTTCCACTGAAAAGTGCCATAGAAGTCCCAATGTTAAGGATATATTCAGAGAATGAGCATATAAAGCAGAAAAACAGAGAGACTAGACTTATTGAGAAGTAAACGCAAAGAAAAGTAATAAGGATATATATGAATAAGTTAAATTCCAAGACAAATATGCATCTGAATCCAAAATGTAGACCAGCCATCATTTTAACTCCGAAACTCGATATATATGTGACCATTAAGCTAAAAAAGTTGAGTATAGAGTTTCTTCATTAAGATAACAAGAAAAATCTTCTTCAAAAGCTAAAGAAAAAGGTAAACAAGAGAGTATATCATTAGAGGAAGTTACACAAAAGATCAGAAGTAATACCAGCAACAATGAAAAAGCAAATAAACACAAACACTTGAGCATATAAATAAGTTTTTCGACATTGATAGAAAAAGTTTGATTTTGTTGTGAAAAATACGATCATTAAAAAGCAACTGATAATAACTCACTTGAACAAGTGGCCTCGGATATGGTCTCCCACTCCCATCAAATTGTCTGCTAATATGAGCCTTTCCCTCTTTCCAGGCTGCTATTGTGTGCGTCTCAAGTTCTTCCTCCGTCAAGTTTGATCCATGAGTCCCTAGCTGCAATTTTAAAACACTGCTATTACCACACAATAGGGAAAACTTCTGTACTGGTAAAGCTATTAGAATACATACAGATATATGAACTCAAAAAGGTATCGATTATCAAACAAAACATAACAAACCATCGTCAGCCAAAAATCAATATCGGATAACACTAGTCAGTTATGTACATAAAAGCAACTTTGTGGCTAACAACAGCATTTGGTATATATCTATATATTTGTTATTGGCATATATAACAGAAGACATATAGGTTCATAAAAGCAGATGTGGCTGACAAAATATTAACGCCATATAAATATATACATATATTTCTCACTGCATAGGCCTCTGTGGAATCCAAACAGTAATTGCATATATCTAGCCATAAACAGAGTTTATGATAATTCCTATCATTAAGATAAAACGAGTTCAGAATTTCTTCTGTGGTTATCAAGACTTCGCCTCTTTGGCAATTCTAAAATGATTCATGAGTAACTAGAATGAATGCTCCAGAGTTGAACAAGTTTTCTGATAGACTAACCTCTCTCAGTATTAGAATGAAGTCCAGAGGACCAAGAACTCCAACAAATTGGCCTTTACCAAAGTCCCAAAGAGGAGCCAACGGGATTCCCTGAAAGCATCTGGAATTAGCAAAAACCCAAAAGCCCAGCAATCTAAAACGAAATTAGATGTAAGTAGTTCTTTATAATGCCAACTCCTTTGCTTTGGGTATTGATGCTACAACATTATAATGTAATTTGTGACAGGGAGACACAATGGTAATTAGAGGTAACCTGCTCGTATAGTATATGGAACGCTTGCTTCACTGGTAAATTAACATCCAACGCGATCACCTGTATATTTTTTCTGCTCAGTTTAGACTATTTCGACTAAGAAGCGCAAAACTATTCTAACAGAAAATATAAAACATACAGACACAAATCATCAAAGAATAAGAAAGACGAAATCAGACCTTGCCCGACTCTGGAAGCAGCTCATATGCAGTACGGGTTGATAACAAAACAGATATGCGGTGACGAGACATCTCCAAGTCGACCCCCGACATCCTAGGAATAGATTCCTGGGATGGATCATTCTACAATACGATCACCATGGTATCACAGTCAGAAACTAAATTTATATTTATGAAACTTAAGAGTCCTGTTTTATGAAAAGGAATTGGTGTGAGAGTATATTAATACAAACAGTGATAAACCTACTTCGAAGAATACCATACACAAGTTTCGACTAGAAGCACATACAAAATCAGTGACAAGGGAAAGCCCACTAACACCAACATACACGACACACATAAATATTACTCGACATGCTTAGGTTGTAGACTCACTATCTATAATGGGAAATTCTCAGGGACGCCTTCCACACCCAAAGAGCAACAAAGTCCCAAATGAACCATTATAACATATCGTAGCTAACAATTAACACTTTGTTGATAGTACACTTTGGGAAACTTTTGTTACTTTTAGGCCTATGATATGAAGGAATACAAGTAACTTAAATGATGTATCACATTGTCGAACTAAGGGCACAATTAATATTTGATTACCATTGGTAATCAATTCTTATCTTAGATTAACGGGAGCTTTGCCAACCTTGCAACATAATTCATAAAACTGATAAGTCATATGGTTGGCAATTCAACCAAACTACAAGTATACAAATTATGACAGTAACATATATCAGGCTATTAGAAAACATCCTATCAGCGTGAATTTGATTTCTTGCCCACAATGATGAATGATAAATCACTAGTGGGCAAAGCAAAAAGGGTACATATATGGAAACTTTATTCTAACCCCAAACGCAACTAAAATACTAAGAAGTAACCAAACATTTCTAAACACTGTATTTTAAAAGAAAGACGGTCAAGTTTCCTTACCATCCGCAGGAAGACATCATCGACATCCATATGCGATCGACCGAGTGCCTCTGGGCTAAAACCAGCGGGAACCATATCTGGTCCAGTTATAAATATTTGATTCACTACTCCAGCACTTGCATTTACAAATGGTTGGTGCTCATCGTGCCGCCATTGCCCATCAACAAAAAATTTATACTGCATGAATATAAAAAAGTACTGGATTTAACATCGGTGGATAAAGGAACTGAATTTAACATCAGTGGCATCTTAAGCATCTTATGTTTTAATAATCAAATTTATGATAGAAATGATACGCATGTCCAACTGCCAAATATATAGATCTCTTCACAAACTCCAGCCTAAACTATTAAAAGTGATGTGATAATGAAAACAAACAAACACATGGCCTGACACAATTATTACAACTCAAGTCATCAAATAAGGCGTTGACAAACATTTCCCGGGAACTAAAATACCCCTAGTTGACGAAAATGCAGTCAAGAAAATCTCATGGATGCAAATAGCAAACCCACATTTCTAACAAATTACATTTGTGCGGGTTGTTTAATGAGGATACTACCTGCTACGGATGTAATAACATATGACAAGCTATATATGATTCTAAGGCATATTGCAATGGTTTATCAGTATAATGGACTTTGAAAACAAGGGCATAAATGCTCTTACATGGAATATTTCACAATGAACTTGCTATGAAAGGGATCACAAACAAAATTATCAAACAATCACCCACCTGATGACATCCCGGCGTCAAGTTGCAAATGACTTGAAAGACAGTAGGGCATCCCTCAAGTGGCGACATTGGTACATGTTCTGTCCACCTGCTCACATGCCCATATTAGAAATCAGTCCATGAACTACAGGAACACAATGAAGACTATACAAAGCACATAACCTATGGGTTAAACAACAAGCGACCATTAAATTTCTTCCCATGAATCAGAAAAAATGGAGGAATGCTGTAGTAACAAGTCATAATCCTAATCCTAGCTCAGTCATCTCACCTGGTGAAAGATCCGCTTAGGAAAACCCTTCTACCTCCATAAGGCCACACAAAACGGGTGGGAGTAAGAAGCTGCCCTGAAGCAGCGCTGTTTCCACGGCTGGTATCCAATGTAGAACCAAACATCCCCTTCCAATGTTTATATAGTTACAGACTACAACAATCCACAGAAACTAATTCCTAGAAACTTCAGAAATTAATCCTCAATGCAGAGAATATCTTGACTTTTCAGCAGAAGAAACTCTTCGAAGAAGGAAACCCGGAGCAACTTCGGAGTTTAAGGCTTAGACATGCAGAGAATAATAAGGGTATCATAAATCGTAGCCACCAGTAACCGGAAACCTAAAAACCCCCAAATCACGATCTATCGCGAGAAAAAAACAACTGAACTCCCAAACCTAGGCATAAATTCATCAACACCAACCCTGTAAAGTGCCTAAACTTAATCACGAACGATCTATCTATAAAAACAAAGGTCAACTGATGATAATCCACCACTTGAAAAGTAGCTGAAAAATTCGAGGAAAGTCCCCCAGAAATTCGCGCTCTGATCTTAATTCAGCCGGCTAAACAGAAGTACAGACCTCGACGATCGCGAAGAGAGCTGAGGAATTCCAATGAGATTGAAGGAAGCTGAAGAATTAGGGATTTGAAAAGTTGGAGCGAACCCTAATTTCAGAGAGTGGAGATGGCATTGTCTGGATCTGGAAATGATGTTATGGTCTCTGAAGGAGAAGAATCTGAGGGCGAAGAAGCGCAGCGAAATGAAATTTTGTTTTTAATCCATGGAGTGGAGATATGATTTTTTTTTTTTTTTAATTTACTATAAAGTTTTTCTACTTCCCAAAATAAATAAATTAAAAAGTGCAGTTTATATAATTTTTCCATCATTTTATATAATTAATTACAGTATATTCTTTACTAATGTTATAAAAATAAATTATACAAAGTCTGCAAATAATATCTATGTTTTAATTACCAATCAGATAGAAACATAATTCAATATATATATATATACATTTAGTAAACGTATGTTATAAAATTATATTAGACAAAATTATATATATTTTAGTAAAGAAAACTAAGTTATATACTTATATATATGTTTCATATACATAAAGTTTATAAATAAATTATGTTAGGTGAAAAATATAGGATATATCTACCATTAATTAGCAGTAAATTTAATATTGCAAATAACATTAAAAAATAAAAATAAATTTAGAGTTTTGGAAGATTAATGATTTGAAGATTAACTAAAAATTTAAGCAATTAACTTTTTTTCTTACATTTTATTTTCTAGTTATTTGAATTTACAGCGATTTATTGCTTAGCAAAAACACATATAAAAAACATTATATTTTGTAAATTACGGATTTATAGTCACATACTAGAGAATTATTATAAGAGTTTAGTAAAAATGATTAATTAAAGTATAAAATTAGATAAATTAGGGCATGTTTTCCATGAAATTAAACTAATACTCCTAATGTCATTTTTTCCACCTTGCCTATAATTTGTACATATTTTATCATGTTAAAATAGGTTAAAAGTTTGTATATGTAATTTTTAGGATCATGACTTTAATTTTTACAACAAAAACGAAAGAACTTTTGGCGGATTCGAATTAAAAAATCGGTGGATTCACACATTGGTTCGCAGGGTGCACGGTCGGCTGCAAATTTTTTTTTTTATCTTATGTAATATACGATTTATTTATTTATTTACTTTTTAAGTCAATTTTATTAGCTGAGTTACATATTAACTCACATAATATGTGGAGTAAAAATTCTTTCTGAATTATCATTAACTATTAAGATTTTTAGTTAAATTGTATATATATATATATATATTTATATAAAACAGATTTTTAGTTATAAATTTAATGGACAATACTAATTATAACTTTTACTGTTTTGTAAAAAATATATATAAATATTATTGGTTGAGATTAAATGTGTGTATATATTTTTACATATGTATATAATCTCCTTTTTTTTCTTTGTTTCATGATAATAAACAATTTCAAGCAAAATCTTATAAAATTATAAGCATTTGTATTTCACCAAGATTATATTAAATAATTTTTACACCTAAGATATAAATTATTATTTTTAGTTATTTAAATAAATAATTTACATTATATTACCATAGTTTAATTTTAGTCAAACCATTTTTTGTTGGTTTTGTACTTGGCTAAAACGATGAATGGTGTATCTAACCATAAACATTCTCACTTAATAAATTGTTATTCATCTCTTTTTATGTACGCAAGTGAGTTGGATTTTGAATCCTGGATTATGAAGAACAAGGCTTCTAATTTCTATTTTGTTGGCATATACTTATAATTTATAAATTATTTTCACCTATTTCAAAATTTTGAGGTTATTTCAGAGTAAAGTTTTTTTTTAATGTTGCACCTTATGCGACAGACCACTAAATTGCAACTTAGATATTTCATTTTTAAAAGTTATGGATGAGTTTTAAGTTGTTGGATGAATTACTGGGTGAATTTTGACGGTTTTGTTGTGTTTTGAGATATGTTTATGATTTTTTGAAATGTAAGAGTTTTATTTGCGTATTTTTAAAACGTGAGGGTTTTATTTACGTAATTTTAAATCCTAAAGTTTAATTTACATATTTTTGAACCTTAGATTTTAATTAGTGTAATCATAAAATTCTTAAGTTCTTTTTGATTTATCCCGACGAATTATGCAGATATTATTACTAGATAAATTGAATTTGGTTATAAAATTCTCACTAAAACCTTGAGGTAAAAACTTAAGTGATAATATTCCTGATTTAGGATTGGCAAATTTCTCCAACTAAATTTTTTTTTTGTCATGTAGCTTTTATATACCCAATATAGTCATGAAATCGGCCTAATAACTAAATCGCTACACATAGACATGTTAATAATGGACTACAGTGGCGTTAAAAAAAAATAATGGACTACACTTAATGGATCGTCCCGGTTCGACCTTTTTAATGGAGACATATTAGTTTACTGTTTACTATATAACTAGATGTTGTTCCCGTGTTTTACGCGGAACTAATTTTTATTTGAGAATGACGATTTAAAATTAATTTTGTAAAATTTTAATTATCAGGAAACATATAACTTTTTTTTATAAAACGAATATTTATTATTTATTTTACTTCTTAAATAATATATAGGATATATATATATAATATGTCAATTTATCCAAATATATAAGATTTTATAAATAACCCCAATTTCATATATACAAATAATCACAATTTCATATTGTATATATTTTAATTCTCAAAATTATAAGATAATTATGATAATTATAATAATCTAAAACATAAAATCCTAACAATAAAATATTTAAATGAATTATAATAATTAAAAGCTAATAAATAAATAATAAGGAAACTAATAAAGATGAACTAAGATTTTTTCTAATCAATTACAAAATAACACATATCTATATATATGATATGTTTATTTTTAAATAAAAGATATATATATATATTGTATATTTTAATTTTCAAAATTGTAAGATAATTATGATAATTATAATAACCTAAGAGAATTTGTGTGAATTATACTTTCACACACCCTATATTTTTTTTATACACCTAATAGTGTTATAAGATGTTATAAGGTATCATATAATTTATGGAATAAAAGGTATCATATAACTTCTTATAACAAAATTTATGAGATATTATATTTTTTATTTACTAATATAAGTTGTTATAAGATGTTATAAGCGAGTGTATAAAACAAAAAAATAAACTACAAATGTGTATATACCTAAAACACTTCTTCCAAAGTGCATTTAACTAATTCTCCCATAACCTAAAGTATAAAATCCTAATAATAAAATATTTAAATAAATTATAATAATTAAACGCTAATAAATAAATAATATTCATAAAAATAGTATGATCAATTATAATATAGATAAATAAATAAATCTAACAATTTTAAAAAAATAACGGTCCAATATTCTTTTTTCTAGTGATTATTTTTGAGAATTTGTGTGAATTATACTTTCACACACCCTATTTTTGTTTTATACACTCAATTGTGTTATAAGATGTTATAAGGTATCATATAACTTCTTATAACGAAACTTATGAGATATTATACTTTCTATTTATTAATATAAGATGTTATACGATGTTATAAGATGTTATAAGATGTTATAAGCGAGTGTATAAAACAAAAAAATAAGCTACAAATGTGTATATACAAAAAACACCTCTTCCAAAGTGCATATTACTAATTCTCCCATTATTTTTCTAGTGGTACGGATTACAAACCAACGTTATATTTAAAATCGCTTCTCAAATAATATATAGGAGATGAGTTAAAACGTCAGGTGTCGTGTTCGACCAGTAAGGAGAACATCTTTTTTCTCTTCCAAGTGATGGGCTTATTTACCCTTATTCATTGATTTGTTTTTTATTTTTCATATTTTTATTTGTTTCAAAATAATTTTTTCCCAAAATAAATCGGTTTTTTTTTTCAAACATACCTTATATTAAAACAAAAAAAAGAGTGTTTTTTTGAAATAACAATTTGTTTTTTCCTATACACGATTACCTCTTTTTTTTTCTTAAATATCTCGAAAGATATTATTTATTTATTTTAAAAAATTTTAAAATAATTTATAGTTATATTTATTTGAAGTTACATATTTTATTTTGTTATAAATATTTAGCATATTTTATTAGAGATATACTTTTGAATATTAAAATATATATAATTGAACCAAAGATTATAAAATTTAAATTAATCTCTAAAAACAATTAATGACACCAACTATATAAAAATTTCTTTATACCATAATTATTTTAGCCAACTGAAAATTAAAATATAGAAAATCTCTAATATTGACTAAAATTATATAATTAAATATATATATATATATAATTAACTTGTGTATCTCTATTGATAT
>ASZG01036154.1:5000-7500 GCA_000411095.1 Aethionema arabicum
CCATTCATAGGTCTGAGATCCACATCTATGAATTGAAAGGTCCGAACGATCAACTCTGCAATCAGTTGTTAGAATCAATAGGTCTTCAAATCGTTCATTTGAAAAAATTGAAACCCTTTTTATTGGATGATCATAATACTTCTCAAAAATCGAAATTCTTGATCAATGGAGGAACAATATCACCATTTTTGTTCAATAAGATACCAAAGTGGATGATTGACTCATTCCATACTAGAAAGAATCGCAGGAAATCTTTTGATAACACGGATTCCTATTTCTCAATGGTATCCCACGATCAAGACAATTGGCTGAATCCCGTGAAACCTTTTCAGAGAAGTTCATTGATATCTTCTTTTTCTAAAGCAAATCGACTTCGATTCTTGAATAATCCACATCACTTCTGCTTCTATTGTAACAAAAGATTCCCTTTTTATGTGGAAAAGGCCCGTCTCAATAATTATGATTTTACGTATGGACAATTCCTCACTATCTTGTTCATTCGCAACAAAATATTTTCTTCGTGCGGTGGTAAAAAAAAACATGCTTTTTTGGAGAGAGATACTATTTCACCTTCGCCAATCGAGTCACAGGTATCTAACATATTCATATCTAACGATTTTCCACAAAGTGGTGACGAAAGGTATAACTTGTACAAATCTTTCCATTTTCCAATTCGATCCGATCCATTAGTTCGTAGAGCTATTTACTCGATTGCAGACATTTCTGGAACACCTCTAATAGAGGGACAAAGAGTCAATTTTGAAAGAACTTATTGTCAAACTCTTTCAGATATGAATCTATCTGATTCAGAAGAGAAGAGCTTGCATCAGTATCTCAATTTCAATTCAAACATGGGTTTGATTCACACTCCATGTTCTGAGAAATATTTACCATCCGAAAAGAGGAAAAAATGGAGTCTTTGCCTAAAAAAATGCGTTGACAAGGGGCAGATGGATAGAACCTTTCAACGAGATAGTGCTTTTTCAACTCTCTCAAAATGGAATCTATTCCAAACATATATGCCATGGTTCTTTACTTCGACAGGGTACAAATATCTAAATTTGATATTTTTAGATACTTTTTCAGACCTATTGCGGATACTAAGTAGCAGTCCAAAATTTGTATCCATTTTTCATGATATTATGCATGGATTAGATATATCATGGCGAATTCTTCAGAAAAAATTGTGTCTTCCACAAAGGAATCTGATAAGTGAGATTTCGAGTAAGTCTTTACATAATCTTCTTCTGTCCGAAGAAATGATTCATCGAAATAATGAGTCATCATTGATATCGACACATCTGAGATCGCCAAATGTTCGGGAGGTCCTCTATTCAATCCTTTTCCTTCTTCTTGTTGCTGGATATATCGTTCGTACACATCTTCTCTTTGTTTCCCGAGCCTATAGTGAGTTACAGACAGAGTTCGAAAAGATCAAATCTTTGATGATTCCATCATACATGATTGAGTTGCGAAAACTTCTGGATAGGTATCCTACATCTGAACTGAATTCTTTCTGGTTAAAGAATCTTTTTCTAGTTGCTCTGGAACAATTAGGAGATTGTCTAGAAGAAATACGGGGTTCTGGCGGCAACATGCTATGGGGTGGTGATCCCGCTTATGGGGTCAAATCAATACGTTCTAAGAAGAAAGATTTTAATATCAATTTCATCGATATCATCGATCTCATAAGTATCATACCAAATCCCATCAATCGAATCACTTTTTCGAGAAATACGAGACATCTAAGTCATACAAGTAAAGAGATCTATTCATTGATAAGAAAAAGAAAAAACGTGAGCGGTGATTGGATTGATGATAAAATAGAATCCTGGGTCGCGAACAGTGATTCGATTGATGATAAAGAAAGAGAATTCTTGGTTCAGTTCTCCACCTTAAGGGCAGAAAAAAGGATTGATCAAATTCTATTGAGTCTGACTCATAGTGATCATTTATCAAAGAATGACTCTGGTTATCAAATGATTGAACAACCGGGAACAATTTACTTACGATACTTAGTTGACATTCATAAAAAGTATCTAATGAATTATGAGTTCAATACATCCTGTTTAGCAGAAAGACGGATATTCCTTGCTCATTATCAGACAATCACTTATTCACAAACTTCGTGTGGGGCTAATAGTTTTCATTTCCCGTCTCATGGAAAACCCTTTTCGCTCCGCTTAGCCCTATCCCCCTCTAGGAGTATTTTAGTGATAGGTTCTATAGGAACCGGACGATCCTATTTGGTCAAATACCTAGCGACAACCTCCTATGTTCCTTTCATTACAGTATTTCTGAACAAGTTCCTGGATAACAAGCCGAAAGGTTTTTTTATTGATGATATCGATATTGATGATAGTGACGATATTGATGCTAGTAACGATATTGATCGTGAACTTGATACGGAGCTGGAGCTTCTAACTATGATGAATGCGCTAACTATGGATATGATGTCGGAAATAGACCGATTTTATATCACCCTTCAATTCGAATTAGC
>ASZG01036155.1:0-19606 GCA_000411095.1 Aethionema arabicum
TTTTTTTTTAAACGCGTACGTCGTCGTTTTCGAAGTCTCGATTAAATGATTTGATTCACTCGAATACTTTTTTTTTTTCCGAAACACTCAATTTAGCATCCTAAAGTTGATTTATTTTAAAAAAAAATAATCAATAAATGCAAATAATTAACTCTATCATTAAAAAAGAAAACAAAAAAAGAAAGAAAAAATTGAACTTATCTTATTTTCAACGGAATCTAGATAATTTTAAGAATTTACAAATGAAAGTGTTTTTAATGAATGAAGAGATGAAGAAGTGGGATTCTTCAATGGATTTGAATTCAAAATTTGCACATGCTTGATCATACTCTCTTTCGGTTTAGTTTTTTTTTGTAGGCAATCATGGATTTCTTTGGTGTTTTAGTGAAAACTTCGATCCTTACTTTTTTTTTACGTCACAAATTGATCATATTAACTATCACAAATTAAATATATAAATTAAATGTGACAAAAATGCTATTCGAAGAGGGTAAACTTTTCTTTTTGTATATAAAAAAATCAGAAAATAAACTACTTGCTTTAATCAATACAAAAATATTGCAAAATTATTGTCAGTTTTAAAAAGACAAATTATTATACAATTTTTTCCCGTATTATTTAAGAAAAAAGTAGCCGTTTGAGAATTGAGAGTTTTCAAAAAGTGATGGTAAGGATTAAGATATAACTCAAAAAAGCTCTCACCTTTGCGTTTTTCAGCCAACAAAATTGAATCTGATATTATTATTTTTTTCCCCCAAAATTAAAACTTTCGTGTGACAAACTAATAACGGTTCCCATAATCACGATGTCTTTTATTTATTACGAACTTTATTTTTTCTTAAATTGTTATACAACATAAACACCACTTATTTTTTATAGACTAGATGAGAGAACAAAATTGAAACAAGAAGAAGAAACAATAATGTTTACTTTTTTTATTTTTTATATACTTTAACTTTAGGTTTAGGTAGCGTTGGCGCAACCTTTCGCATAAGATAAAAAATGATCTGAGCAAGTTTCATAATTTTCTGATTATAGGGTATAAAAGGAGACTTTTGCAGCGGTTTCGATTTAAAGGCGTTATCGCATGCGATTACAGCGATTGTGCCCTCCGTTACATAATCATTCATTGTCTTAAAGTCATACGACGAAAGTTCTCTTGGTATAGAACCCCAACGGAACCTATCAGATGCTGTCTTGTAATTAGTTTCACAAACGGCTAACCGTTTTGTCCCTAACGGACCACTCAACTGTGAACGGAAAACGTTTATTTTTCCGTTTACTTCTTCTGCTTGTTTATTAGCCACGTTCATAAGAGCTGCAACAGCTTTAGAGAGGTTTGCTGCGGCTGCTACTCCTGGATCCTTTTTTATCAACTCGTCACACACTTGTTTTTGCTGCGATTCTCTGCATATTGTGTCTATTTCTGCAGGTGTAAGCGCGTTTGCGGCTTGAAACGCAGAGAACGCGAATATTATTAACAAGGAAAGGAAGTTGTTGTTGTTATTATTGCGTTTTGATATTGTGGTCATTTTTTGTTTGAGAAGAGTTTTTTTTTTTTTTTCTTTTTTTGTTTTATTGTTGTTTTGTGTTTTGTTGTTGTTATAAGTTTATTTAAATTGAAATTTTAAAGACTAAATAAAGATTTTTAATGTGGATGAGAATTGTTGAGAATTATTTATTAATTTAGGGAACTTTGTTTCTGCATCAGTCATTAATTTTAATATCAATAAATTTTGCATCACATTATTAATTAGTTCTAGATAATCGCTAAGAGCAAAGGTACGAGTGTAAAACGCTAAGAGCATCGTACGTCGTCGTTTAACTCTCGCTTAACTAGTTTCATTTGATTCTCTCCAAAAATTTACTATCCTAAAATTGATTTTTTTTTGTTAAATAAAATTGATATTTTTTTAAAAGAAATTTTAAAAAATCATTAAATTCAAGTAATTAAATCAACCAAGAAAAAGGAAAAATTTACTGATTTTTTTTAAAACAAAAAGGAAATGAGTTTTGAAAAGACAAATTGTTATACAATTTTTTCCGTACCCGTTTGAGAATTGAGGGTTTTCAAAAAGTGATGGTAAGGATTAAGATATAACTCAAAAAGCTCTCACCTTTGCGTTTTTCAGCCAACAAAATTGAATCGGATATTTGCTGGACAAAAAATGCTGGAAATAGAAGTTATTTCGTGTTTCATTTTTGTTTCACCATTTAAGGTGAAAGAAAATGAAAAAATGATTCAGCAAAATTTTCATTGATTCATTTAATTCATTGATAAATTTTACAAAAATATTCTAATTTTCTTTTTTTTTCATCTTAAAAATAGTAAATGAATCATTTTTTTCATCTTTTTTACATTTTTTAGTTATTTTTTTTAATTGATTAATTTTCATTTTGTACATTTTTTTTTCATTATTTGTGGCTACCAATTCTCAAAATCAAAACTTTCTTGTGAGAAACTAATAACGGTGTCTCATAATCACGATTCCTTTTATTTATTACTAACTTTATTTTTAAAATCCTTTTTACAACATAAACACCACTTATTTATATAGACTAGATCAGAGAACAAAATTGAAACAAGAAGAACAAACAATAATGTTATACTTTTACTTTCATAGACGAGATTTGATCATACTTTAGCAGGTGGCGCCGCAGCCTTTTTCATGAGATAAGTAATGATCTTAGCAAGTTTGATAATTTTCTGATTATAAGGCGCAAAAGGAGACTTTTGCGGTGGAGGCGTTTTAAACGCGTTATCGCATGCGATTACAGCGTTTGTGCCTTCCCCTACAAGTTTACCAGTTGGTGGAAAGTTACGCACTGTAAGTGGCATTCCTGGTGGAACAGCCCAACGGAACTTATCAGAAGCTGTTTTGTAATTAGTATCACAACCAGCTAAACGTTTTGACCCTACTGGACCGCTCAATTGTGGTCGGAAAACGCCTATTTTGCCGTTTACTTCGTCTATTTGTTTTCTAGCTACACCTATAACCGCTGAAACCGCTGCCTCGAAGTTTGCTGCGACTGTTACTCCTGGATCCTTTCTTATCAACTCGTCACACACTTGTTTTTCTTGAGATTCTGTGCATATTGTGTCTATTTCTGCAGGTGTAAGCGCGTTTGCGGCTTGAAACGCAAAGAACGCGAATATTATTAGGGAAAGGAAGTTGTTGTTATTATTGCGTTTTGACATTGTGGTCATTTTTTTTTTTGAGAATAGAGAGTTTTTTATTTTTTTTTCTTTTTTGTTTTGTTGTTGTTTTGTGTTTTGTGTTTTGTTGTTGTTTTGAGTGTATTTAAATTAAAATTTTAAAGACTAAATATAGTAAAGATTTTTTAATGTGGATGAGAAATTTTGGGAATTATTTATTAATTTAGGGAACTTTGTTTCTGCTTCACTCATTAATTTTAATATCAATAAATTTTCGGTCAAATTATTAATTAGTTCTAGATAATCGCTAAGAGTAAAGGTAACCAGTGTAAAACGCTAAGAGCATCGTACGTCGTCGTTTAACTCTCGCTTAACTCGTTTCATTTGACTCGCTCCAAAAATTTACTACCCTAAAATTGATTTTTTTTTGTTTTGTTAAATAAAATTTGATATTTTCTTATAAGAAAATTTTAAAAAATCATTAAATTCAAGTAATTAAATCAACCAAGAAAAATGAAAAATTTACTGATTTTTTTTAATCAAAAAGGAAATGAGTTAAAAAAAAATCTAAAAGCAAATTAGAAGAAAAGTTCATTTTTAAAATTTTCTTTTACACATAAAAAATCAAAAAATAAAGTACTTGATATTTTCAACTGAGAAATAGTGCAAAATTATTCACAGTTTTTCAATATTTTCTTTTAATTCTTTTACAATTTTTCTGTATTAATTAGAAAAAGTAGCCGTTTGAGAATTGAGAGTTTTCAAAAAGTGATCATAAGGATTAGAAGGAGGTAACTGTAATAACTGTTGCCTCATTACATTGGAGTCTTCTTCAGCTTTACCTTCATCTAATTTCATCTGCAATTAAAACCACTTAGTTATTAGTCTTCTGATGCACAAGACGTAACAAAACAGGAAAAAAACTCACCTTTGCGTCTTCAAGCAACAAAATCGTATCTGATTTTTGCAAATCAAAACTTTTGTACACTGATGACATCATTTGCTGCTTACAAATCACAAAAGCTGTGCATTGATTCATCATTTCTTCATAAGTTACAGGCATGGTAGAAACAGAGAAGCTAGAAGTTTCTGAGACCAATACCTGTTGATTCATGACATTGATATTGTAATTATCACCAGAGAAGATCTTGATCTTGTGTTTTCATTAAAGTAAAAAAGAACTTACTGAATTTAACAGCTCATCAACACTTTGAATATCTTCTGTTCCTGTACATGGCAGTCTCTCTGAAAGCTCAATCTGAAGATAAATTTCCATGAGGACACAGAGAAAATGAAGTTTATTTTTTCATGAATTCATTACCTCTTCAAATGGTGGAAGAGAAGAGCTAGATTTGTGCCGCGGGTGTGCGTTATCTGGACAAAAATCTAATTGTATTTGCTTTCTCATATCTGGAACTGAATCCTACAGATAGAAACTATTCATCAGATTCTCATCAATAAGACCATTTTCAACGCGAAAACTAGGAGGTTACCTCTGTATTATATTTGATTGTTAAGTGAGAGATCACGGTTTCTTTCAAGCGAGTATCTTTAAGTAATGTCACTGAAAGAGATTTGAAAGCAGCATCAATGTCTTCTTCAGTTACCATTCTTTCATCTGGAGATTTTGAACATACAGCCTGCAGCTTGATATCTCCTTCCAGCTTGAGACACGGATCAATCTATTGAAGATAATATTAGATTCAATGGCACAACATCAACGCCAATTCAACAATGAAACTTAAAACTCACCACTTTGCTGCCTGTTAGAGATGTTTTGAGAATTGGAATTAGCTTCTGGAGGTTAGAAATTCTGGCTGCAGAAATGAGCATATATGATGCAAATGTGAAGAGTGATCTTCTATGAAATGCTTTCATATTTCCTTCTAGAGAGAGCTTTCGAAGAGAGAATGCGAGTTGAAAACACCGTGGCAGAGCCATGTTGCTTGATTTCTGAAAGCCAAATCATAAAACTTGAGAAAAGTTACAATTGCAAAAGAACATTCCACATATATACAAAGTGTTCTGTATTTCCTTAACTAACCTTTGCTAGTGAAAACAGGAGAGTGATATTATATGTGTTAGCCATAGCCTCAAAATTTGCAGGAGTATTTGTAGTACAAGTTGCTTGAATCCAGAGGGATGAGAGAAGAAGATTCACTTGATGACTACTCAGCCGGAATGAAGATAATGACTGTAATAACATGAAATTAGATGTCACAAGACAATTAAAATCATAAGTGAGAAGCACAAATAAACATAAACTTTGCAAAACTGTACCTTGATACCATCAGTCACGTCCTTTAAGCTATCCAAAGATTGCCAACTCAACTTTTGATTCAGATTTGAGTTGTGATTTCCTTCTTTACCCAACTCTTTGTTTAAGAGTTTCTCAACTGATAAGGTCCCAGAAGCAGTCTCTGAGGTTTCTTTATGTTGATCTGAGCAAGGCAAAAGAAGACCTGGGAGAAGCAGGATGGAGAAAATACTATGGGCCCCAACTCGTGTCTCGGAATCCGAGTGGGACATCAGAAGAAGCAGCTGGTGAAACAAAGCATCAGGCAATACCTGAGAAAGATAACAAGCGAGGCCTTCAGAATCAAACAATTCATATAACTCCACAACAAAACTCGTTTACCTTCTTGTCATAAGTTACATTTCGGGCTTCCGAAACTATATGTGCAGCTCGGAGGACAGCTAATGTTGTTGTTCTAGTCACAATGGCATTAGTGGAAATAGTCTCAAGAATCACTGCAAACATATCAAGAATGGGTCCAACATCCCCTAACTTCAAAACCAAAGCAAATTCGACAAAGTTAATATAACGCCCCAACAAAATCACCATAAAAAAACAGCCTCGTTTACCTTATATAAGAGCTCAGCAATGCATTTTTCTAACGCATATTGAAGCTTTGAGTTCTGATTCAATTCAGAAGTAGACAAAGTTTCGTTTTCTAGACATTTTTGTAAGTGTTTGACCAAGTCAGCTACAGCACTAACCGCACCTGAAATCTGCTTCTTAGCATTTTGCACAAGCCATGTAGCCACATTTACAATGTTAACTTGAACACCTTGTTGCTTCACAACAGTCTTATGATCCAAGTGTTTGACCAAAGTAGATATTAACATATCACAACTTTCTCCTGATAAAGTCAGTAGTATCAGAAACAAGTAGCATAGTTCACTGTAGCTTCAACTTATATAATAAATCGTAAATTCTCTCTAACCTGATTCTTCCAGACGAGACTGCAGAAACGTTAAAACAGAAGAGGCAGTTCCCTTCAAAGGAGACCAGTGGTTTCCATCATCAAAAGTATTGAAAAGAGGCACAAGAACTCGGCGAAAAGTTGTAGTTTCCTTTGCTAATCTAGCTATATTGCAAAGGCAAACCATGGACCAGTATGAGGAGTTCTTTGAAATATCACTAGTGTATTCTAGGCCATTCCCCAAATCCATATAATTCTCCAGAACCACATATATAATCTAAAGAAAAGATGAAAAAATCAGTTACTCTGCACCAAAAAGTTGTATATATATCTGAACACTAACAAAAATTCAAGTTTTTGTTATCCCTCACCAAGTCCAAGTTCAATAATTGAGACTGCTCAGCCATGAAAGATATCTGACAATAAACTAGTAGTTAGTAACAAAAGAAATGAAGGTCAAATTCACTAAACAACGAATCAAAGAGTAATTAACAATTTGCAGATCACATATCAATTGCAAGAACATATCAATTTGTAAAATTTATCATACCATGTAAGCCAAAGCGCAGATTCCTGATGTACGTAATCTAAGTGATAAGTCATCATCCCCCAAATCTTGAGTAATTTCACAAAGTTTAGAGATGAGACTTTCCAAGTTGAATGTGGACACTTTCTTACTCTGTAATGGAGAAAAACTTATAAGAAAATGTTGAAATGAAGGAAACCAGAAAGAAAATGTTGAGATTATATGCAGATTCAAATGCTCATTTAGTACCTGGAGACCTATAAAGTCAACAAGTGTATTGCAGCCCAAGATTTGGACTTCTTTACGTCTTGTTTGTCCCAAAAGAGCTTGAACAACACTTATCAAACTATACGAAAATAGAGGCCTAAAACAAAGTTGTAACAGTTAGAGAAAAGAAGTGATTCTTTAACATTTAAATTCATGAAGAAGAATATAAACTCACATCTGCTCCTTACAAGATGAAAGAAGCTTCTTGTAAACACATAAAACAACTTTAACTGTTCTTGAACTTCCATGGCGTAAATCTTTGTAACACTTTTGCTCAAGGTAATCTGTAATCTGTCAAGAGTATAAAAACTGAAAGATTTTAGAAATCAACTGATTATGTGTAGATTAAACAGAGAATAACAAGAAATTGAATCTACCTCTGGAATTCTTAGAGGATTTTTCGACGCATATTCACAAAGCTTCCCAATTTTTCTATCATTTACCCCAGATTCCTGTCAAATTAAGACCAAAGAGCAAATTGTTCAAATCTCTATCACACCAGGGTTTTTAGGGTTCTAGGGTTTATATGCAGAATTCGACTGAATGCAGAGGGGAAATTGGAAAAAGACCTTATTTTGATGGAAGATTTGGTAAAGTAATATCTTGTAGCGTTTAACGGGATGTCTTGAGCTTGGTCTAAAGGAAGAGCAGAAGCAGCAAATTTCACCGCAGGCGGGAATAAATCGTCTGGACATAAACCCCATTTTCTCTCACGATTCAAAACTCTCTTCTCTGAATCAAAAAGTGATAAACCCAAAAAAAAAAAAAAGGTGAAGACTTTGGTAGTCGTTATGCGATCAAAACAACCAAAAACTCACTAGTCATCAATAGACTACAAGAACAAGTAACAGGAACAAGAAAAATCACTAGACTACACCGCTCGCCGCCGGAGAATTGAGAACTGAACTGACATCGCTCGGCAAATGTTTTTCAAACTTTGTCCTTTTCTTTACCTCTATATATGTAAGAAAATAAATATTCTTTTTTTTAATTAAATTACCAAAAAAAAACTCACCAATTTGTCTGGTTTGGTGAATGGATTGGATCAAAGGAACAAGACAATGGTTTGTGTGAGTTTTCACGATCGAAAATGTGAAATATTTACAGTATCTTGATTTTTCATTTGTAAAAATGGAGTAAAATAATTTTGCAGAATATCTTGCCGAAATAGGCTATTTTTTAAAACTTCAATAGCTGTGTGATTTTTGTCTAAATGTGTATTATTTCTGTATTGACGACAAAAAAAAAAAAGCTGTATTATTTCTGTATATATATCCTAATCTATAATGTATATGTAAACTAATATGATCATTATATGTGATTTTTATGTGCATTATAAATTTTGGCTAAAAAATGTAACCTTTTAAATCTTACTTGAATGTATAATTAATTTGATTAAAATATCAGTTATGAATAAAATAAGTTAATTAATGTGATTGGTTATGAGATTTATAATTTAAACCGTCAATCTAGATATTGAGATTTATAATTTAAACCGTCAATCTTGACATTGGTTCCGGTTTAGGTGTTCGGTTTGATCTGATTATACCGATTCTCCGGTCCCCATATAAGGAAGTTTAGAAACCCTAAAATTCTTCTGAAACCCAAGTCGCAGAGTTTCAAGCCTACGGAAGAAGAAAATGGCGTGCACCGTAGATTTCCGGTGCCTTGACGAGGGATTTGGAGGAAAAACCTACAAACGGAAGCGCGAAGCTCAGGAACATGCCGCTGAGGAATCGTTGATGGATATTGATGAAGGCGATAGCGCTATGGTCTCTCCTCCTGCTGCTAAACGCAGCGCCGTTGCTTCCTTGTCAGATCCAGATAAACCTGTGGCGTTAGGGAGACCTACATACGACGGTGTAATCGCTGGGAAAGTTTCCGGACGGACGTGGAAGCAGCCGCGAACTCACCGAGCTTCGGCGAGGTTTGTGAAGACCAAGGGACCAGATCTGGAGGAGATGCAGAGGCAAAAGGAGATTAAGAGAGCGTACAAGGAGAGGATGACCGAGCTTAAGGAAGAGATTAGGAATAACAAGATTGAGAAGAGGAAGAAGAAGGAGGAGAGGGAGAAGAAGAAGCAGGAGAACGTCTTGAGAACAGGTACCAAGTTACAGAAGATCACAAACCCTAAGACGTTGAAGAAAATCGCTAAGTCTAAGCAGAGGAAGCATCTCAAAGTTCTTCCTGACGAACACTTCAACAAGAAAACCACTAAGAGTCAGTGATTTGCATTCTCTGCTCATGAGGCAAGTTCCGATTTTGTCATTCTATGTAGTTTTTTTGGTTCTCAATCTACTGCTAAGAGACAACCTTTTGCTTAAATATAAACAGAAAAGAAAACAATCTTATGAAACGAGGCTATAGTACTAAGTTTATTGAGGAATTGATAAACTGATTCAAGATTCAATAGATGAGACCCTTATAAGAAACAATACTGAATCTTGGAATGCGAGATAAGTATGAAATTCTTAGGATTATACCTCTCAAGATAATGAAAATGCGAGATAAGTATGAATCTGGGCACTTTCTTATGTTCTAGCCTGTTAGCTATTCCTTTTCTATTGCTTCCCCTGCTTCTAAATGAAGCTAGTTCAACAATGGCAGATTAAGGATCGGTGTCTTTCTGAAACTATTATTGCTGTTGATGGGTTAGGAAGTCAATATAGGAACTCATAACTTAGTTTACTGTGGATTCCTTTCTAAAGTTGTTTCCTAGATTTTGTTTTGATGAAGTATATTATTGATCATGTGGGAGTTTGTACTGATGGGTTCTTGTTTAAATTGTTCAAATTTTGATAAAATTGAAGTATATAACTACGCAATCTTTTGTACGAGGCCAATTCAACAAGTCTCTCCTCTCTGTTCTTGTCATTATCTTCAGAAGAGCCAAGTTTGTGACTTTAAGAATCCTTGTGCAAAGTTTCTGGCTTTAGTAAGCTACGGCTTTAGAAATGCTAAAAGATTCAATGAAGAAACTTTAAATATGTTTAAAGAAACGGCATCTGTGGGGACTCGTACTGATCCGTTGCTGGTTTCGTGTAAACCGGAGAAGGAAATCCACAGGTTTCTGATTAAACCAGTTTTTTATTATTAATTAAATTAATAATCACGTACTTATAAAATAATTCAACTTGTCAAACTCGACAGCGAGGCACCGACTAATCACTAATCAGTGCCGCAATATTTTCATTAAATATTACTTTTCTTATCTATTTTCAAGGATCGTTTCACTAATTTTTTGTAAGATATTCGTTGAGGGAAAATAAAATCTGTTTTTAAAATTTTAACGTGGGAGAAGTTGAAATTTATGATGATGAATATGATATAAAAACTACTACATAAGAGGAAATAACACCAACCGTTTTTATTGTCACCAACCATATATATAACAAAAATAACTAAATTATTGTTATGAACCGTATAAGGAAAACTCAACGAGTCATGACTATTAGTATTAGGAGAGCAAAATATAATTATTATAAATGTTCATTGGAATCGTTTTAGTATTTATTTTAGAACAATTATATATTATAAGTTATAAATTATAATTTATAACATTATTAAAAACAAAATCATTAAAAATAAAACACGAGTATATTTATTTATATATATGTCATTAATTAAAAAGATATGATCAGATCTGTTATGTAGTATTGTATAACAATAAAAATGGGACACTTGAATAAATAATTATCTTAAACACGTGAGATCATCTCGTGGGTGTTTTGTCATTATCCTAATGACCTTACTTGATATAATCAAATAAATATACATTTAGCATTTATTTCCTTTAGCGATATATGATGAATAATATACAAAATTATTGGACTTTTTATTGGACCGTAAAAGGATAGATATTAGTATTTAGAAAGGAAAAAACCGAAACAAGAAAATCACATATTTGGAAATATATTTATATTTAATATGGGATATATTTCTAGATTTTTTTACAAAAATGCATAAAATAAAATTAATCTTAAAAATTACTCTATAGCCTTCACCACTCGCACCCCTCCGGTCGCTATATAACGCCTTTCTCTTCTTCCTTCGTTTTATATTCCCTCTGTATTTTTTTTTTCATTTTCCGATTAATCCAACGGTCCCTAGATCTCGTTTCTAATGGCATCTAACGGTGAGAAAGGCTTGATCGTAAGCTTCGGTGAGATGCTTATCGATTTCGTCCCAACTGAATCCGGTGTTTCCCTTGCTGAGGCTCCTGGATTTCTTAAGGCTCCAGGAGGTGCTCCAGCCAACGTTGCTATCGCTGTTTCGCGTCTTGGTGGACGAGCTGCTTTCGTTGGGAAATTAGGAGATGATGAGTTCGGTCATATGTTGGCTGGGATTTTGAGGGAGAATGGTGTTGCTGATCAGGGGATTAACTTTGATAAAGGAGCTAGGACCGCTCTAGCCTTCGTTACGCTTCGTGCTGATGGAGATAGAGAGTTTATGTTTTACCGGAATCCTAGCGCCGATATGCTCCTCCGCCCCGATGAACTCAACCTCGAGCTTATCAGATCCGTACGTATTTTCTAGAAACTCACTCTCTCTGTTTCGATTATTTGCGATGGTTCCAAATCATTTGAGTGTTGTTTCCTCCAGATCTAGATGATGAGGTGATTTAGGTTTTTTGAATTTATTGAAACCGCATAAAATAAAGTTGTTAGAGATTCTATGGAGTCTACTACTAATTTTTCCGATGATTAGAAACGTGGAGAACTATCTCACTGGATTTTTCCTTAACCGGGAACTATCGAGAAGGATGACCGCTAAATTCACGAGCGGTGATTTTTCATCTCTGATCTGACTTCGTTTTCGCGGGTCTTAATCTTTGGCGCTAGGATGAGTATGGATCCACGTGAGACCACGTGATTCGCCAAAGTAGGAGAGTTCTTGTTTTTATGTGAAAAGTGAAATCAAATTGATCACTTCATCTTTTTCCCAAAACAACTAAAAATAAAACTACCATTGTAAGTAAACACAGTCAACGGTCAGCCAGCTGCGTCAATTGATTTCTTTTATGAAAAAATTCCTTGAATGTCTATGCTATCCTTTGAGCTAGGTTTTTCTAATTTTGTTTTAAAGAAAAAGTTTCAGTTTCTGTGTTATTCTACATTCAAACGAAGTTATGAAAATAGAGTATTTTTCCGGTCCTTCAGTGTGGTTAAGAGCATATGATGAAATGATTAAAGGTTGAATGTTCTTGCCTAATATTGTTGAGAAAAAGTAATCTTCACAGCTAATTTTATCCAGGATCTTTTGCTTTTCTTGAACAGCATAATAATGATTGACCCCATTGTGATTAATAAAGTCATTATCTGGAGGAAGAAGGAACAAAATGGGTCCCTTGATACTTATTCCTTTTGATTACTAATTTTTTTGTTTTGTGAGTTCTGACTTGTGAGTATCAAACTGGCTTTTGTTTGACCCTTTTGAGTAAATTGAGTTTGAGATCTGACCATGTTATATTTTGTGACCCATATGATGTATTTTTGCAGGCAAAAGTGTTCCACTACGGATCAATTAGCTTAATAGTGGAGCCATGTAGATCAGCTCACTTGAAGGCAATGGAAGTAGCCAAAGAAGCCGGAGCTCTGCTTTCCTACGACCCTAACCTTAGGGAACCTCTATGGCCATCAGCTGAAGAAGCCAGGACACAGATCATGAGCATCTGGGACAAAGCTGAGATCATCAAAGTAAGCGATGTCGAGCTAGAGTTCCTAACTGGAAGCAACAAAATCGACGATGAAACTGCATTGTCCTTGTGGCATCCAAACTTAAAGCTCTTGCTTGTCACCCTCGGTGAAAAAGGCTGCAAGTATTACACTAAGGTAACGCATCAGAACATCTTTATGTCCTTGTCGTTTTGTTGCTGCCTTTTGTCCATTAGATGATACCAAAGGACAAAACTAATCTGCTATAATCTCAGGAATAACATGCTTTTAAATTGGATCCAAGAAACTTATTAACTAATAAATTAATCAGAACATGGATTGCAAGATTTGAAAAACTTGCTGCTACTTGTTGTTTAATATTAGTGATTAGGTGATAGGTTTGGTAGATCTCACCTACTGGCCACTTGAGATTAAATTAAATTAAGTTTCGTGGACCCTCCAAAAACTTAATTTAATTTAATCAAATTAGTACCTTTGCATTTTCATTTGATACCTTTTGTTTACTTGTCAAAAAAACAAAGTTTATTTACTAGCTTTTCTCATTTTGCCGAATCACGAGAACGTGAAACGGATTCCTTCTTTTGAGTTCCTTTACGTCGTTAACTTTTTGACTTCCACTAAACATGAAATCCTCTTCTTGTACACTTACAGAACTTTCATGGTTCCGTTGATCCTTTCCATGTCGACGCCGTGGATACCACCGGAGCTGGAGATTCCTTCGTCGGAGCCCTTCTAGCCAAGATTGTCGATGATCAATCCGTCCTCGAGGTAACACTCAAAAGAAACATATATTAATCATTGTGCTGAATTAGCTTTAAGATGATATATATATATCCAATGAAAGTTAAAGTAATGATTCGTCTTGGTCTGTTTTTACAGGACGAAGAACGATTGAGAAAAGTGCTGAGATTCGCAAACGCTTGTGGAGCGATCACTACTACTAAAAAGGGAGCTATCCCAGCACTTCCTTCAGATTCTGAAGTTCTCAGCTTTCTCGAAAAGAAATAAGAAAAAGTAACGGAAACATTTTGCGACGTAATCTGGTCTTGTTTCTCTATATTCTCTTTGTATTCTTGTTTTGTCCTGATGATGATTATGATTTGAAATCGGTGAGAGAAACGAATCGACCACTGTGTATTTGTATCTCTTCTTCAAATGTAATGATTTAAAACACTTGTGTTTCAATGCATCAGTTGCTAATAAAAGAAAAGTTTCTGTTTTTTTTCACTAACACCTTCCCACATTGCAGTCACTGATGCATAACAAAGCAGCACGTGAGAGTTGCAGACGAGTATTTGCCTCATGGGTCGCCTCGTTACAGTCCCTACAGAGCAGAGCTCTATCCTCTACACAGAATATGAAAGCTGCCTTCTCCTGCAAGTCAAAAAGAAAGAACACAAAAGAATACTTCTCAAGCATCAAATTACCAAAGTTAAAAAAAAAAAAAACAGAACTTTGCTCTTGGGGGTTTGCGGGAAAACGAAGAGACAGAATTTAAATCAAAACAACAAAAAAAATCTGGATTTTGTTTTTTTCCTTAGTTCAAGATTAAACCTTTTTAGGACAGATGGAAAAGAAACAATACAACAATAATTGAGATCAGAATTAAGTTTGTTTGTGTTCGAGAATGGTGGGGAAGCAAGGAAAGAAGATAAGGGTTTTATGATTCCTCTGCGTATCGAAAGCAAACACCTTAAAGCATCTTAGTTCTTACAGCAACACCCTGCAGGACCCACTCTTCTTCTGCGGCTCTCGTTTCTTCCCTTTTCTTGATAGCTCTCTCTCTCTCTTGTATATAACAAAATTAAATAGAAAGAAATTGAATGAGATAGATTTGAACGTACGCAGATTCTTCAAGATACTATCTCAGTATCACAAACAAATTCAAGAAACCTAAGATGAAGTAAATTGCAGAGCACAAAAGTGACAGTATAGTAGGCTGAACCTTATAGACAAAAGAAATCATATTGCCTCTGCTCTTCAAGATGTTTTTCTCCTTGATGGCTTCTGTTTAGTACACAACGGTCAATATCCAGTAGCTGATTTAAGGAACTGTCCAAGATTTGTAGTTTACTAGTTAAGGTTGGAACATATCACATATTCTTCAGCTCTCTTTTTGGCCTTGAGATGGCTGCTGGACTCTTCTCATCTCTGTAACTCCACTTTGTTGTTCCTGTTGTTGCATCCTCTGCTGTTGAAGCTGATGCAGTTGCTGCTGTTGAATCCTATGTTGTTGAAGCTGATGCAGCTGTTGCTGTTGAAATTGAAACTGTTGTTGCTGCTGCTGTTGTTGTTGTTGTTGCTTCTGTGAATGAATTTGAAGCTGTTGGAACTGTTGTGCAGCTAAGAGAGTGTGCATTGATTGATTGTTGGAATAGAATTGCTGGTTTGATCCAACCGAACCATAGTTCATCATTGATTCACCTTTTGGAAGAACTTGGCCTGTTAACACCTTCAGACGCTGGATTTCGTCCTTAAGTGCATCATTTAATTCTGCACCAAACCAAAGATTGATTTTGATCATGAAAATTAACCAAACAGCAGAGAATTATTAACACAGTCTGGTCATCAATCTCCCCAAGTCAGAAAAAACATATACAAACTAAATGGTATATAGATTGAAAACGTAGTACATGAAAGAAAGATGAGCTGGCAAGCAAGAGTATGTGATAATAGATACTCACCCTCCTGCAAATGACCCTGCTGCTCCATCGTTTGTAATCGCAGTTTCAACTCGCTGTTTTCAATAGTCAGGCCATTTGTGTCTCTCTAGAGAAAAGAGTAATAATAGAGCAAAGGTATATAAGCACATAAACTTGCAACTTAGAGTTAAACTTCGTTGAGAATGAAGAGAGAGCAACCGTACACTAAGTAAACCAACCTGTAAGAGAGTCAACTGCGCCGAGAGAGTTGTAGCCTCTGTTTGTAAAGTCTGTACTTTCCTCTCAAGTTCAGCTATGTATCTTGTCTTCCTTTCTTTTGACCTTGCCGCAGACTGCCTATTTGCCCATATCCTATAACGTGACACAAGATTATGTTTAGTATTCACAACATATGTTTCATTTAACAAGTAGACACTAGTGCAATGAGAGGAAACGAGTACCTTTTGGCACGTTTTGGATCAATAAGAGCAAGCTCAGCAAGTTTAGCAGCAGACATGGACTTCTTAGCATCAGCTGAAGAATCATCTTCATTTCCCAACATAAGCATCTCAGGCTTAATACTCGTTGAACCATCCATAGATTGGCTATGTTGGTGCCTGATTCTTGGTCTTTCACTAAAACTAACAGGCGTTTTCTGAGGGTTTGAAGTCGAGCCAGTCTGCATTTGCTCATTTCTCCAACCAGTTCCTGATGGCTCAAACACTTGGGAAGAAGATGTTGCTGAAGAATCAAACTTATCCATATCAAGATACATAGACAATAAGTCCTCTTCCGTATCAGAAGTAGCATCAGCATTACCAACCACACCAAGATCACTATCAAAGCTTAAATCATCAGGGAGAGTAATAATTTCGGAATGAGCTCTACGGTGACCCATTTTCTTTGGTGGGTTATCAGGCATACGGCTAATATCATGACTGAATCGGCTAGCATCTGAACCATGACCGAAGAAGCCAGCTTCTGAACTAACAGTAGCTGCCAACTGAGGCGGTGAAGATTCAATTTGCATACCAAAGCTATTTCCATTAGGCGAAAATGTTGAATACCCACCTGATGGAGGTGGAAGACCTCCACCAGCGACTGGAGATTTCTCCGTATCCATTTTCAAAATCCACACTAGTCACTTCACCAAACCACTATCTGCAAACAAACATTAAACCATATCATAAAACTACCAACTTCCGTTTAAAAGTGGGCATTGATTCGCAAATTCAAGCTATAAATTCCTCAACGAAAGAGAAAAAACGATGACAACTACGAAAAGTGCAAGCTAACACACAAAGGAAAGTCATTTAGGTCAAAGTTAAGGACTTTGTTACACCACTTACAAAAGATCTGCAGTAGCCTCGAGAAAACTAAAAAAAAAATGACCCTTGAGACTTGAGAGAAATAGAAAGAGAGAGAAAGAGAGAGAGAGAGAGATCAGAGAGAGATCCGAGAGAGAAATTCGCTTCGAGTAGAGGAATTCTCTGAGAAAGCTAGAAGATTTGCTCTAAAAAAGTTTAGGGTTTTTCACCAAAGCTAAGAAAAGGGAGAATAAAAACGAGGAAAAAGGAGTCTGGAAGTAGAAATTGAGAAGAGAAATGAAGAGATCTGTGAGAGAAGGATGCCGAATTCGATTCTCACAGACAGCAGATCGCGTCACATGTAGAGACGCCCGCACATGTTCCCATTTCGTCCTATCTCTTCCTTTTGGTTCTTCACTCTCAAAACGCACCGTTTTGTATCTTCTACAATTTCCACCAACTGGCCCATCAAACCCAAACTACAAAGCTAAGCCTTTCTTCAATAATTAACTTAATGGGCCTAAAGCCCATTAAACTATCGATGGAGCCGACGTATTAATGAAAAATTAACATTATTTAATTTTCTAAAACTCATTTAAAACAAAAATTGGCTTAATAATAGCATATGCTTTTTCGTAGTAACAACTAAAAATATTACTATTAATATATAGATAACAAACAGTAGTAATGGGAACCACCATCCACGTATATTTTATCGAAACAGTGTCGTTTTCCTTAGTCGGTAAAAAAGCTAAAATCGATTTCACATTAGATAATCCTATAATATTATTATGATTTTAGGACTCCTATAAATAAATAAATAGATGATCTGATATTATAGAGTGCATTAAAAAGAAGTCGGTGAGAGATGGGTGGTTAGTAAATAACTAAATATATACTTATATGGTAAGAAATTAAAAAAGAATTAATGTGTAATTAAATACCTAATTTGACTGTTGTGCCACGTAACTAACTGCTTCAATTTTATAGGACGGTGTGTTAGCCTGTTAGGCGTTGGACGACTGCACTCACCTGCAATCTCAATTTAACTCAATTAATTATTAATTATTAATCACTAATTATGTAATTTGGTTTCGATTCAACTAATTAAAATATTTAGAGAAAGTTTATTGACTAGGGTGTCGTCACTGACTCTAACTTGTTTATAATTATTATAATTTAATTGCTAGTTTATGTTATGTTCACCTAATCGTGCACACATGTTATGTTCATAGAAGAAAATTAATTTTTTACATTTTTTTCAATTTAACAGATATAATTAGCTTTTTTATATACGGTATATCCAAAGTATATATGATGGTCAATTTATTTGTTTAATTCGTAAAGAAAATATTATTATAAAATTGATTGAGGATATAAATGTTTGTTATACCCAAAGTGTAACTACCTTTCTCATCTTCTCATAAACCTAATTTTTATTATTTATTTTTTAACCAACGCAATTAATATTTTTACTTATTTGAGATTAATGATTAATTAAACTACTAATCGGTATTGGAAAAAATCTTATGATTAAAATTAATAAATAAATAAATTTACGATAGTAAACTTTGTTCTGCCTACTAGTCTACTTTGCCATCAATTCTTGAGATATTTTATTTTTAATCTTTTTTTTAGTTTACGGAGTTAGCGAGGCTCTAATCTCTATTATTATTAATTTATAAAATGATTAAATAAAGTTTTTAACTTTTCAAGATCTAGAACCGAGGATCCATGATTTTTTTGGGACATTTCAAACGTGATGAGTTTTATTAATTTTAATTTATTTTTATTTTATATTTTAATATAGTATAAGTTTTCAGTATGGTGAACCATCTCAAAATCACAACGTATTAATTCGATTTTTATATACGAGATTATAGATTTATTCACATGTTTATGTCTAACAAACGGATCTTAACATGTGAAATATTACAATGTCTGAATATATATAAGTTATATCACTTTGTCGTATCTCATTTCACTTTGTAGTACTATAATATAATATAGACCCAAAACAGATATTTTATGATGACTTTTTATTTTTAATATAAAGTAATAGTAAAGGTTCTTTTTTTTATTAAAGTAATAATATATATTAAAGGTTAAACAGAAGATATCAACACTTCGAATAAAAATTCAAATATATTATATAAAGAGACGCAATAATCAATCTTGCTTCCTAAAATATTGAAATTAAAATTTAAAAAATAATAAATATTAAATTAATTAGGAGATGACAGACTTTAGCGTTCTCAGTGGCAAAATTATTCGAATTAAATTTAGATATAAAAATAGTAAATTTTAATAGAAATGTACAGAAGCTGAACGTGATTTTTGCCTGTAATCACGTAAATCTATAAAGCTTTTGTATAACAAAACAGTAGAATAAGTCAAATATCGAGCCCTGTGTCCCTTTTTTCTCTTACCATTACACCTAAAAATAAACTCAGTAAATAAATAAAAAAAATAAACATAAATATTAACCGTACAAAAAAAACAAAAATAATAAAAAAACTAATAGTATTCATATATTGCTAGAAAAAATATCATGACTGTTTGTTAATGCTGATGCACCGTGTAACCCTTACGTGCCAACCACAACAAAAACAAAACAATATAATAATTACTATTACTAAGTTTTAATTAAATACTATAAAATAATATAGTAATTAAAATTTTGATAAATAGTATATATAAATTAGTAAAGGAACTAGCACATCATACTTATTCTCTCCCATTCTCGCCTCAAAAGTCTCTAACTGAAATAGAGAGAGAGATAAAAAATGTCGGTGACGAAGACGGAGGAGAGTAACCGGAAAGAGG
>ASZG01036156.1:0-19741 GCA_000411095.1 Aethionema arabicum
ACGCTACAAGGGTAACGATTTCCCAACCCCTGCCTACGGGCACCCTCTTCCTATCTAAAATGCATATTGTACTAGACTATAGCTGTGGAGATTGCGTATTTCGGTCGTTAAGGTGTTCTAGGCTAGTTCATTAGGTGAAAAATGAATAGCTTTAGGATAATTAATCGAACCGGACCCAATTAGAAGCTGGCTACGGGCCAGGGGCGTGCAGGTCGCGACCGCGGGTTATAGATCCAGGAACAGGCCTCACACTCCTCTCCTTAATCCGACCGGGTGGGGGTCACGAACAAATTTCAAGGATCAAGACCTCGTCCGATCGGACGGTCCTGTGTCCGGTTGGAGGAAGGTTTAATTTTCTGCAAATCTCAAGTTAAACTCCGCATTTTAAGGAGACTATAAATATTTTTTAGGGTTAGTTTTTGAAATCCATCTAATTTTCTGTAACTTTTTCATAGTCACTTTTGGGAAACCTTTGAGCTTGAGCAATATATGGTGTTTTTGAGTTTGATCTACAATTAGTGAAGCATTCTAATCTTGTTTCTTCTTTAATCTTTCTTTCCTTACTTGCTTGATCATGTGTTCTCATTTGATTTACTGTTTTGCTTTCATTCCCATGATTGAGTAGATTTAGAGTTGGATTAAGGGAGAATGGTGTGAAATCTAGTATAGTAATCTCAAATAGGTTAGGTCCATAGATTTCTCTATCCCTATTGATGATCCTAAAGCTAATCTAAGCTTGATCAACTTCGGTTTGATTCTAGATCATCCTTAGTGCCAAAAGCTCAAAGATGATTAAAACCTCAATAGAGAAGCAAACAATTTAATCCAATGGAAGTTGAGTTTATAATGATTGTGGATTGATCAAATTTATGTGTATTGCGTTTACTAACTAATCGATCCAAACTGAAGTTTAGGATTCGATTCCTTAGGAAACAGAGATCGGATTATCACGGAAGTGAATCCGTCTACCAATCTATTTGAATCTAGGGATGATTAAATTAGAACCTGAATAGGAGATTGCTAGTTTGATTTACACCTATAACCTTTAATCCAACGTTTTACACATTAGTTTACAACCGTTTATCTAATCCTTCGTTTTAATCACTTTATAACTTGAAAACTGAATTCGTTTAGCTGAAACTTACAATTAAATCTGATTTAGAGCAGCTGGAAATTGTGGATTCGACCCTAAGCTATACTATTGCATCTAACTATAGGATTCTTAGGTCTTTTATTTGAACGTGACAAAAATCTTGTTTCGTCGTGTTTCGTACTATTCAAGCGTTTTTCGGCCACTTAAACTCTTAAATCTTTATAATTTAGTTCCAACCGTTTTCCTTGGTTCCTTTGGTTTAATTTGACATAGAGTACATTATCAATGTTAATAAGTCAAAAATTAAACTTTGGTTGAATTTGATAAATCATAGGCCGCAGTATATGTTACAGGTCATTACAATAACCCTTGCCATCAAAACAAGTCTCTCACAAATGGATTCAGAACAAAAAAAAATTTTAATGACAAAGATGAGCCCATGACCAATATTCCTTTCTACTAACGAAAAAAATGCAACAATGGCAAAAGTTCTAGAAGAAGTTTAGCATACTCTAATCATGAAATAACAACTTCTGCACATATTCAAATCCCATTACAAAATAGGTTATCTATACTTAGAATATGAAGACACGTGGAGTTAGGTTAAAATGTCACACACATTTACAAACTTAATATAAATATAGCATCTACAAGAACGTTTTGCTTAAGTTTTTGAATGAGAAAGGTTTAAATCGTCTTCTCCATTTTTCTGCTCTCTAAGCTTCATTTTCATTCGGTTTTCACTTATAAATGATTCAAAAGAAAATTTTACACTCTAGTTAGAAAAATATAATTGTATTATAAATTATTTTTGTAAAACAATGAACAAACCAAACTTTTTACGAGCTATAATGTTTTTTTAATGATTGAAGCGATTTATCTATGATTTTTGAATATTTTAGATAGAGTTGCAAAAAAAATTATTAAGACATGAAAAACGAGTTGGTAGAATTACCATTGCTACAAGGAAAAATAATGAACGATGGAAGCTAGATTGAAGAAGAAGACACATTATGGCTTTTATTAAGAAAAAACAAAGTACCAATTTAGGAGTTCATACATTTTCATTGGTTTATATACCCTCAACCGAAGTCTTACCTAAAAATTATAGAACTAAACTAAATAATGATAAACCAATGCTTTAAAATATAAAAAATCATAAACTCTAATATCACCTCAATATCTATTTGTGATGTCGGATGTTAACATTTTTGAAAGTAAATTCTTCGTGAGTAGGCATGTCAAAACTTTGGTAAACATATCAACAAATTGATTAGATAAAGAAACATGAAAAATCTTGATGTCACATATGTTGATTCTTTCTCGAATTACATGACATTTTTTTCAATATGTTTCATTTGGTAATAAAAAGCAAGATTATTAACACTATAGATAACAAATTTATTGTCACAATAAAGAAATGAAGGATAAAGAATGTGAACCTTAATTTTGTGACGTGAAATACGAATCCAAATCATCTCACAAGTGGCATTAGCAATAACTCGATATTCTGATTCTGAAGAAAAATAAGAGACATTGTGTTGTTTCTTAGTTTTACAAGTAATTAAAGAATCGCCTACAAATACATAAAATAAGTCTGTAATATAACGATAAGTCTTGATACAAATTGTTCGATCAACATCTGCAAAACCTATAAATTTCAAAGAATAAAAAGAGGCATAAAAGATTTTGATCAAGTTTAATGTATCATATAATGCGATAAGTGGTTGTTAAATGAATGCCAGTAAGAACTACCAAAAATTGACTCAGATTATGCACATCAAAGGTTATATAAGGGTGTGTGATAGTAAAATATATCAACCTAACAACAAATGATCGATAGGTAGATGAAACTCATAAAAGAGTATCAGATTGTTGTATAATTTTTTGAACTTTAATCAATGGATGTTGATGATGGTTTACATGAAGTAACATACTTCTTTAAGAATATCTAAAGCATATTTACTTTGGGATAAATAAATACTTTTGTTTGATCGAGCAATCTCCAACCCTAAAAAATATTTTGAGGATCTAAATCTCTTAACTTGTTTTAAGAAGAGTTTTTAGTTCATGATCCATGCTTTCTTGATTATCGTTTGCAATCAAAATATCATCAACATATACTAAAATAAAAAGATAAGTTTTATCCAAGGATTTAGCAAATAACAAATATTTTCTAATTCCTTGTGTAAAATATGCGAAGATTAGAACAATTGAAAGTTTGACAAACTACTAACGACCAACACGTTTTTAACCATACCATAATTTATTTAAACGAAAAATTGGCCAAGATGGAACATATACCTATGATTGTATAAACTGACGAGCAATGAAGTTGATTGAACTAAAAAGTATATTAGTTTAATAAATTTTCCATTTCAAACAACGGTGATAACAGACAACATAATATCTACAAATTCTTTAATGATATAAAGTATGTTGGTTTACCTAACCATATTTTGAGGTTACAAAAAGTGTTCAAAAGATGTTAATTATAATTATTGATTTAAATAAATATGGTATTTGCAATGTAACAAAATTGATAATAACACGATTAGAAAATCATGTCGTTATAACTAAAATACTAATTGATACTAATTAATGTTGGTAACAACGTCTATCTTCCAAAAATGCTCATTATACTTTCTAAAACTAGATTACCATTTGTTTTCGACGAAGATAATTCTCTATTGTATTTTATTTTTGAATGGCTGTAAACAAAACTGAAGAATTATTTTTTTTATCATGTACTTATCAAAACCAGTTTTTATTCTATCTATTTTGCAGTATCCAAAGTTAAAGATCATGAAAATTTGAAAAGTCCTTATAATAGATCAAAC
Source organism: Aethionema arabicum (assembly GCA_000411095.1). Taxonomy (NCBI): domain Eukaryota; kingdom Viridiplantae; phylum Streptophyta; class Magnoliopsida; order Brassicales; family Brassicaceae; genus Aethionema; species Aethionema arabicum. The sequence continues at coordinate 3,934 of ASZG01036156.1, forward strand.
TGAAAATCCTTTTAAAACACCATAGATATTGTGTATAAATCATTATTCCAAAATTTATTTCCAAAGTTTATATATTTACTTTTTAATTATCAAAATAAACATGATTAAAATTATTTATAAATACATTTAAAATTTACATTACGAAACTCTATTATTGTAAAATTTAAATGCACATACCAAAATCTAGCTAATACAGAAAATAAAATACACAACCTCTAAGCCATGAAATAAACGCATCATTCTATACTCGTGGGCCTTAACCATGCTTTTAGAGCCCAATATCCTTTAACGACCAAACGATAACATAAGGAAAAAAAACAGAAAAAAAAACCCAACAAGACACCAAATCGAAAGCTCAATATCAAAACCTATTAGCCTCTGTGTTTTACACAGAAGTGGCCAGAGAGTGGAGTTACCTTCTTCTTCTTCCTCCTTCTCCTCCTCTCCTCTCTCTGCTACTTCTCATCTCTCACATTTCCCACCAATTCCACAAAAAAACCTCTAACGCTCACACAGAACTCCATACACTACTTCCCTCACCAGATAAATCAACAACACTAACTCACAATCCGCCATTAACGATGCTTCCTCACTTTCCCCGCACCATTTTCATCCTCTCTCTCTTCTCCCCACTCTTCTCTCTTCTCCAAGCTACTAACCCCCAAAATCTCACTCTTCCTCACCAGCACCCTAATCCTGATTCCATCTCTCTCCATGTCTCAAGGTATAAAAAAACTTCACTCTCTTTCTACTTCATTTAACAAATCTCATCCTACATTTTGAAATCGAACCTCTCTTCATTTCATTTACAGAACAGTCAATGCTTCAATGTCACGAAGACAACTAGACTCATCCGTTTGCCGCACCGGAAACCCAATAGACGATTGCTGGCGCTGCGATTCCAACTGGTCAACAAATCGCCAACGACTCGCTGACTGTTCAATCGGATTCGGCCGTGGAACACTCGGCGGCAAAGGAGGTCAAATCTACATCGTAACTGACTCCTCCGATAACAATCCAGCAAATCCAACCCCTGGCACTCTCCGTTACGGCGTAATTCAAGAAGAACCTCTCTGGATCATCTTCTCCACAAATATGCTCATCAGACTAAAACACGAGCTCATAATCAACAGCTACAAAACCCTAGATGGTCGTGGAGTAACAGTACACATCACCGGAAATGGATGCTTAACTCTACAATACATTCAACACGTTATTATCCACAACATTCACATCTACGATTGTAAACCTTCAGGAGGAGCAGTGGTTGCAGCTACTCCAACTCATATCGGTAAACGAGGTAGATCTGATGGTGATGGGATCTCAATTTTTGGATCGCAGAAGATTTGGATTGATCATTGCTCATTGAGTCATTGTACAGATGGGTTAATCGATATGGTGATGGGATCTACAGCGATAACAATTTCTAACAATTACTTCACACATCATGATGAGGTGATGTTGTTAGGTCACGATGATAACTATACACCAGATACAGGAATGCAGGTGACTATTGCTTTTAACCATTTTGGACAAGGGTTGGTTCAGAGAATGCCAAGGTGTAGAAGAGGTTATATTCATGTTGTTAACAATGATTTCACTACTTGGAAAATGTATGCCATTGGAGGTAGTGGAAATCCCACCATTAATAGTCAAGGAAATCGTTACTCTGCTCCTTCTGATCCTAGCGCCAAAGAGGTAAACAAAAACTTCAAAACCTTTCCTTTTCTTCTCAATTTTGACCTAATTTTTCTTCAATTTTGACCTAATTGTTCTTCAATTTCCATGCTTTTACTTTAATTTTAGCCATAGGTACCAATAACTTTACTTTGATTCGTCTGTGAGTAAAAATGTAGGGTATGGTCCCTAATGGATCCAGTTCATCTTTCACATGGACAGTTGTTAAACGTTACAAAGAGTTAAAAATATCTGGAAATATCCATTGTAAATGTTAAATTCTTTTTGGGAAAAATCATAATTTTATAAAAGAAAACAGTAAAAAGAATCTTATTTTTTATAGAATGGGTCTACGACGTTGAGACAGTGATGGTAATGCATGACAGCCATGTGCCCTTGTTTCTTCTCTGTCAAAGCTTTTTCTTGTTTTTAAATTATTATCATTATACACTTTTTACACAACCACGCGCCCACCGACGGCGCGTGTCAATCAAACACTCTTGATAAAATCAACGGCTCAAAAACAGGTGACAAAGCGTGTTGACTCAAAGGATGATGGAGAATGGGCAAATTGGAACTGGAGAACAGAAGGAGATTTAATGGAAAATGGAGCTTTTTTTGTAGCATCAGGTGAAGGTGTGAGTTCTATGTACTCAAAAGCTTCAAGTTTGGAGCCAAAAGCTGCAGCTTTAGTGGACCAGCTTACACGCAATGCTGGCGTCTTTGGCTCTCCCAGGTAATGAATAATCTCTTTCTACTACTATATTCAAGTAAGCTTGCCTGCACGTGATCGTGCTTGCGTGGGGAACCGGCTATATTGACTAGTGTCTGAAATTATTATAACCCACTTGCTATTTTTATATTGTTTTTTAGTATTATTTGTTTTTGTCTCTATGGGAATATGGCCGGTCCAAATGTCTGTCTAATTTCAAAATTCAATTAAGAAAGGAATACATGTATATGTTGAGTTATTTGATGTAATGTTATTTGTTTTGTAGTTAAATTTATAATACGGTGGGTAAATAATTGAGATGGAAATATGGTTAAAGAGAGAGGTGGATCCTACGTAGAAATAGATAGATTTTGGCTTTTACTATTTTGTGGACCTACACTCATTAATGAAACTTATGACTTTTTCTTTTATGTTTTGGTTATTTAGTATTTGATAAAGTAGTTGATTTTTGGGGACAGGGATGATGAAGGTGAGAGTGGTGGCTCTTATCCTGCATTTGGAGGTGGCGGTGGAAGCGGCGGAGGAAGCAGCGGTGGAAGCGGAGGTGGTACAAATTACATGGGATCGACGAGAGGCGGCGGCGATAGCAGCAACGATGAAAACTTCTTTGGGATGATATTTGGGAGCCATGCGCCGGCTCGGCCGCGGCCTAGTGTTACCTTAGTTTCAACGTTGCTGTTGTCTTTGTTAGTGATTTGTGTTTTGTCTACTTATAACAACTTGATTGGTCCCTTGTCATCAACTATATTATTGGTGTAGACCCTATGCAAAAAAAAGGATAGGATTGGACCGTTTAATTGATTGGTTATTATGTAACGATGCTCCATTTATTTATTTTTTTGTGTGGGCACAAACTGATAAACTTATTACTAGTATGCTCTATAGTAAGGTAAAATCAAATTAAAGTGAGTCCGAACTCTGTTTCATCAAGTCAAATAGATTGAAAATATTATCAAAGTTATTATAGTCCAAAGTCTTGGAACTTCACTGAGTAAAATATAAACAATACAGTATAATATATTGAAGCAAATTAGTTAGAAATTAAATTTCCATGTTTTATGTGGGATTTCAGAGTTTAATACATTTGAATGCCTATTATCAATTTAATGATCCATAATCATGGATATCACATATGCACAAAAATGTCACAAAAGGGCAAAAACCATGATCTATATAACATAATCATATAAGTTAAAAAGAAAAACAAATAAGATAATCACCAAACTCTTGTTATCTAATACATGTGTTAGATATTGCTAGAAAACAAGACAACGTCATCAAACACATAGTCAAATAAATAATTATGCTATTTCTAAATTAATTTCTTATTGGATTATATAATACTTTTAGAAAACAAATAATTACTAATCAAAGTATTAATTTAACTCTGCATTTGGGGCTGGCTTCTTTTACACACTCACAATACATTGTGAAAATGTGTGTAAAGTGTCAATTTATCCCAAGTAGGAAACTATACAAAAAATACCATATAGTATAACAATATAAAATTCCAATGTTCTTCTGGCTAGTAAGTAAGATAGATAAAGACCTTTACTTTTGCTTGTAAATAAAATAAAAAAAAACAAAAAAAATAGAGAATTTCTATGGCATAAGAAATATTAGTCAAAATCAAAAAGGGTTAGTTTGCAGCTAAAGCAGCAGCTTCTTCAAGTTTCTTCCATGTCAATTCTCTTTGTTTCAACACTTCACATACCTTTGCTTCGTTCTCTTCATATTGTTTTTCACACTCTTCAAAGAGCTCAGAATCCATCTCCAAGAACATTCTTCTAACGTTTTCAGACAAACCATGAACCGCTTGGTTCCAGTGTCCTTTCATGTTCCTCTCCAATGCTTCAAATATTATCGGAAATATCACATCTTTATTCTGAGCAATCAAACCTACGATATGTTCATTGTTCCACAAGAAAAGAGCTCGCTCTGCAACCTGCACTCGTCACATCTTTATCAAAAACTAAGCTACAGTATAACAAAACATTCAAAAATGTTGAAACAATCACTGCAGCCTAGTGTTGACAAAAACTTAATATATAGCTTTCTAATAAGATAATATCTTAAAGAATGTTGAGAAATGAACCTGGAAATTGGGGCTATTAAGACATTTCCCAATCTGTGTAAACAAAGGAACAACACATTGTTGAAACTCTGAGGATTCAGTAGCATCCAAGACCTCTTCTAATTCTCCCAAGAAGAGAACTTCCTTTTGACAATTGGTTAATGGCCAATACTTTAGCAAGCCACGGATTACAATATCAGCTAATTTGTAATCTTTATCCACAAATTGTGTGACACAATAAGTCAATTGCTGATGAAAAATTGAGATACCCTTAGACTTATGAAGTGGCATAATGGCTTTCACAAGATACAATCTATGTTCTTCTCTCATTGGTACTGTAAATCCATTGATCACACTTCCAAGAATCTCTAACAACTCTCCCATTCCAATGCATCTCTCAGTCTCATACAAGAATCTATAGAATATATTATAAATTGAGCACCTGATCAATGGACGGTGAAAAATGAACTTCCCGTAGATCCTGTGGAGGACAGTTTTCAAGTATTCTCTCTCCCTAGGATCCTCTGAATCAAACACACTGAGTAATCTTGACACAAAGATGTGATTGATAAATTTCTTAGCTATAGTAGGCGCAATTTCTGATGAAACTACATAACGTAAAAGAAGCTCATATACCAGTTGTAAGTGAGGCCACCATGGCTCAAGATAAGGCTCTTCCTCTTCAGGATCATTACCTTCAGGAGGAGCTCCGGTGTTCTCATGGTGTGCCGGTGGTAGGCATCGAAAAATATTGGCGGAAACCATACGAATCAGTTCAGCTTGCATCGTTTCATTAACTTTACCTGATGAAGAATGAAGAAAATCAACCAATTCCAGCAGCGTTTGCCTCTTAATCTCTTTTTCGCGAGGCATTATCAAAGTATCTGAGAAATCGCATTGACATTGGCACATGTGAGCCTTCTTCATGAAGAGAAGAGGCCGATCTGAAGAGGAAACGTCCTTCAACAGAGGAAGCACCTCGAGAACAGGTGTGGAGGTAAACATTGGGTGAATCGGAGTTTGTGACGGAGAAGGAGCGGCTCCTTGAGATTCGCCATTGGAAACCGAGGCAGCGGTGGTGGTACGACTGGAGTGAACGACGTTACCTGAGTTATCTTGGTGATGTGGATCTGATTTGTTGAATTTCTTCTGACCTAGCTTTTTGATTTTGTTAAACATCTTCTTCTTCTCCTTGTGGTGATCTTCCGCTAAAAGCAGAGAAAATGAAATTGTTTGCAATCGTTTTCAATCTGAGATTGGAGCTGGAGAAGCATTAGGAAACATCGTATTGTGAAGAGACTGTTGGAGGAAAACCAGGTAAACTCAGGGAATGTGTTTTTCACTATTTTTAAACTTTGATTATTCACATTTTAAGTATGTTTATTTAATTATTATTATTTTGATTTTTTTTTAGAGAAATTTTTTTTCTAACTAATTTATCGTAGCGTAATATCACGGAGAGTAGACTATGTTATCATGTCTTGATTGGGACACTTAAATTTTGGTCTTGAAATTAAAAGTGATGCATTAGTCTGAACGGTATGGAATCAAATCTATGAGTGTATTCTTTGGATTTTTTTTAATGCGGTTTAAAAAAAACAAATGGGATCGTTGTGTTTGGTCACCAATCTATCATGATTTTGTGTGATAGATTCTAATCTATTTTAATAAAAAAAATTCTCCTTACTATCAAAATTCGGTATAGTTTAAATCAACTAATCAAGTATATTTAACCAAATAAACTAATATTTTAAATAAATGCATATAATGTAAATATACTCTAATATCCTCTATCAATATCTTATATAAGTTTACCATCAAATTATTTGTTAATGATTTAGTAAAATTGTCAACAAGATGATTATAATAAGCAATATAACATAATAACTTTAATACATTCACGAACAATATGAAATCAATTGCGACATGTTTTGTTCTTTCATGAAAAACAAGATTTTTAGCAATTTAAATAGTTGATTTGTTATCACAATAAAAGAACGAAGAATGAGAAAGTAGAACTTGAAGATCACAAAGTGGATTACGGATCCAAGTCATTTCACATGTAACGTACACAAGTGCACAATATCTCGCTTCAAAAGAATAATGAAAAATCATGTGTCGTTTTTTGGTCTTCTAAGTGACTAAAGAGACCAATAAAGACACAAAAATTTGTAATATAACGTGTAGTTTCGACACAAGTTTGCTAATTAACATCCACAAAACTAGTAAGTAGAAGATTATAGTTTTGATTGTTTATACCTCATAATTTCTTTAATTCAACAATATGATTTTGATTTTTTCATGCAATTAAAATATCATCAACACAAGAACAATACTATAATTTTGTCCATAAAACCTTACAATAACAAAGAATATTCACCAAAACTTTGTTAAAACCTGCAAAAGTTAGTATGTTAGAGAATTTTATAAAATATTGAAAACTAGCTTGTTGTAAACCATATAATGATTTGTGTGCAAGATACACCAAAAAGAAAAATATAAGTGTTATAGGTTCAATGATAAAGTGATATCAATCTTGGAGGAAATGACATGTAAATTTCTTCATCTAATTCACCAATAAGGAAAGCATTAAAGACATTAAGTTGAGCTCATTGCTATAAAGTTTTTATTCTTGTGAAATAGGCATCAAGTGTCATCGATATTTGCTTAAGAGATTGATGTTGGTCATATAACTTTAAAAGCATTGGGGACATCCGATTGGTGAAACTACATGAACAAATCATCCTTTGCATATTTTTTTTTGAATTAGAGCTCATGAGACTTTCAACAAGTTCTTTCTAGAAAACATTCAAAATTCACGGTAGCACGATCATCACACAGTTCTCAATTACCTAACAAATGACTATTAACTAATGGTTTAGGGAGATAATCTAACACAAAGCAAAATTTATTTCGAATTAGCAACACCCACTATAAAAAAACATCAAGAAAGCCATGATTTTGCGACGATTATTTCGTTGCTACAAAAAACTATGTCACGATTTGATACCATTAGCCACCAATTAAATCGTGGCTAATTGTATCAAATCGTGGCTAAGAGTATCAAATTAGCTGCAAAGAACCACAACTGCAAAAAAAGTCTTTATCCGTATGAAAGTAGCCACGAGGTACGTATGACTTGCTACGATGTTGTTGTCGCGTAGCAAATCGTCGCTAATGGTGGCAAGTTTTGCGTTGCTTTTCATGGCAAGAAGTGGTGAACTTGATTTTAACGGTCATTAAAGGTAGCCACGAATTTTGTCGTGTGGCTACTTCTGATAAAAACCAGATCCGCTAAGTTTTTTTTTCTTTTCGCAAAAACTAAAAAAAACAGTCTAAAACTTCAAAAAAACATCATGTCTTGACTAATGGTTTAGGGAGAGAAACTTTTTCCATGAAAATTGTTTTTTACTTTTGATTTTCTCCATGAAGAATTCTTTTTTACTTCTGATCAAATGATTCGATACAATTTTCATATCCACCTAACAAATGACACTATTAACTAATGGTTTAGGGAGAGAACTCAAAACAAAGAAAAAATTATTCCGAATTAGCAACACCATCTTCATTGATTTTCTCCATGAAGAAATTTTTTTGCTTTCGATCAAATGATTTGATACAATTTTTATATTCGACTAGTCTATGATTTATATGAAGTATGGATTAAAATCACATCCCAAAGTATCAGATTCAACAATGTTTATGAACTTGTAAGATCTATTGAGTTTGACATCAATTATAATTTCTATATGAAGTATACATCAAATTCAAATTCGGTTCAATGGTCATTCGGATCCAGGAGACAAGTAAAGCTTGTATCGTCACCCAATCCTCAAAACCAGGTGATTCTGCGGTCGGTCTTGCAATAATACCATCGAGGAAGCCAAATTTCTTCCTGGAAGAAAGTGCAGTTTTCATACCACACACCCATTCGACATAGTTCGGTCCACTAAGTAGAGGATGCGAAATCACGACACCTGGATTATCAGCCGCCGTCAGGTCATAAGGTGAGATGATTTTTCTCACTTCAGAAATCGGATTGGTGTTTCCGTTTGTTGCTGTCATTATATTGTTGTCGTCAGTTATGTTCAATCAATCTGGAAATAAATCTAGACGTTCAATTTTCAGGCTCTGATACCATGAAAAACTCTTAACAATGGTGTTTTCTCAAAAATTTGTTCTACCTTTATTCATGAACTAGTATTACAATATATACAAACGAAAGAGAATAATGAGACAATCTCTACCAATTAAGTGCAGCAACAAACATGAAAATATATCAATTAGGAGATGTATTTAGAGATATTGAGAGATGTACTTAACCATAAAACTAGCATAATTTTAGGCGCTAATAGTAACACCGTAACTATACGAAAGAGTCAATGATGAACATAAGAAAAATGGTTGGAAACAAATGTGAAATGAGACACAATTATGTCTTCATTAACTTCTACATTTATGAGTGTTCCCTAGAGTTACTATAATCATCATATTATATATCCATAATTACATCTTTATCATTTTTATAGAATTAGTTCTCCTTAACGAGAATACTATAGGTTCAAAATTCATGTAGATGTGATGTGATGACAACAGAGATGACAACCATTATACCACTTACTTTTCATTTCTCTTCCACATATTCACAAGGCCGACCCTGAAAATATAACGGGTTAAGGCAAAATCTAAAATGAAGCCAATATTTTAATTAAAAAAAAAATATATATGATCGAAAACCGTTTAATTTGGCGGCTGAGACGAATATCTCATACCACTTTCCTAAAAACCGACCATGCATGTTCAACATCCATTATTGTTACTAGATATTTCCAAATCGGCTCTTGTTGAGGTCTTTGCATAACGTTTTTACCAACTCTTTTTTTTGTAAAGGTAATTGTATTAATAGGCCTGTGACCTCAATAATGTTAGCACACCATAAGATTACAAAGAGTATATAAGTGGGATAACTTGGAGCATATATCGAGTCGGAGTATTACGTGGAGGAGCATCGAGAGTTCTTGAGTTGGTCTTAAGAGATTGTCGTCGGAGTCTAAGTTTGAAAGACCTGATACCAAAGCTGGAGCATCGGAATTGTAATTTGAGAAGACGTGGAGTGATGGCTTCATGAGAAGAGCTTGCATCGAACACTTGAGTGAATTCTTTTTTGAATAGTAGAGGCTGGTAAAGTTTATCGTTGATGCAGCCTCCCGTTACGCTCCCACCAAATTGTATAAACTGCTGATTGGATAAGGAGTCGTTGTATCTTGATGCGTTCCTTGGAACCATGTCTTGTCATGATCTAGTTGAGAAGTCCTTGAAATGTTCGAATCTCTGTTCTAGCATTGAAAAAGAGAATAGATGCCCTGATTTCCTGCACAAACGAACATTGCACGAACAAGTGATCCAAAGATTCATTTTCACAATTGCATAAGACACATGATAGATTGACGTCTAATCCCCATCTTCGCATTCGATCCTTGGTAGACAACCGTCCCAATACCGCTATCCAAAATAGGAAAGAGTGTTTAGCAATCGAAGGGCTCATCCACACCGATTTGAACCATGGGACCGGGGAATTGGTTTCCCGGAGCAGCTTCCAAGTTGATGATGTGGAGAAGGTCTTTGAATGGGATTTCGCTGAGGTCTTCCACATGAATTGATCCGCACCTGTTGTTGCGAGCGTTGGAGGTAGTGGCGGTAGAACACTGTTACACTCCCACCAAATTTATTTTCTCACAGAACTGATATTGTTGAGTCCCCATGAGATTAGCCTCACTCCAAACTGTTCAGATTCGGTTGATATATTCCGGATGCTTAGTGACGAACATGAAGAACTTGAAGAAGGATTTGGGCTTAGGGGTACTTAGCCTGAGTAAGATCATGGAACGAGAGTGATCAGACTCCATTGTAGCCTCAAAGATAGCGTGCGACATCGGACATACCTGCAACCAAGTTTCAGTTATTAGAATCCGATCCAATTTTCGCGCAATTAGATTACCCGGTTGTCTATTAGACCAAGTTAGGACGAGGTCGTTAAAAGGCATATCAAACAGATTCGAGCTGGTGACGCATTGTTGTAGCTCTCTAACTCCTTTATTAAAGATTGGATGACGATATTCTGAATAGAACTCTTCATAGCGGAGAGGTTGATTAAAGTCCCCTAATACTCCCCAAGGATGATTTTGTAGCTGATGATCTTGACCCAAAACCGTTAACTCTTCTCATAATTTTGAAAGATTGTCTCTATCATTGAGTGCATAAATGAATATCAAGGTAAAGGCGTCCGTTGTGATGGTATTGAATACCTCGCATATCATTTCTGATCAACCCGTTCATAAACCGATATGTTGACTGTTGGATCCCACACGACCCATATACGTCTGTTACTAGAGGGCGAATAATTGGATGTCATACGCCAATCCGGTAAAATTCTCTGCATAATTGAACTTTCTCACTCTTCCTTGACATGATTTTCTATAAAAGCTCCAATTAGTGGATTGAGTTGTCGAATCCATTGCCTGACTTCAGACTGTCTTTCGTGGCTATTTAAGCCCTGCACATTCCAACAAAAGATGTCTGCCTGTATCTTAACAAAACGTTATACACAAAGTTGGAGTAAAGAGAGTTACTGTTGAGAAAGATCCCCTCCACGATGAGGAGATCTTCCGCGGTCTGAAGAGGAGGAGAAATCGGTAAAAGTGAAGTTTGATGCCTTCTTATTTTTATTTTTCTTCGGCTGACCCTTTTTACGCTTAGTCGAAATGGGATTGTTGACGGAGTCTGGAACCGAAATTGGAGATTTGGATCGGTTTCTGAGAATTTTCGATGCTGATGCAATCAGTTCCCCTTCTTCCGTTGAAGCAGAGCACAAAACCATTGGTTGAGGCTCACTTGAATTAACTACCAGAGGCAGTTCTTTCACCTGCGCGATCCGTGAACTCTCAAGGGGAATAGGGGGAAGGTTGGAAGCTCTAAACCTTTGAATCTTCCGAGTGGGTTCAATGCTAACTGCTCCATCTCGACTTCCGACTTGTACCATTGTAGGGATAACAGTTTGATTATCCAAATCCGTATTAGAAATATTTGTAACACTACCAGCATTTGTTGTGGTAGGTGGGATTGGTTCTGTTGTGGTTCGGGTGTTTGGATTATCAATCAGTGGTTGGTCTTTAATGCCTTCAACTTGACCCTCAACGCTAAAAGGAACCTGTTTACCGAGCACAACATTTTGAGACTTCTCATTCCTTCCATTAATTAATATCGTTACCTTCCTCAACATTCCCTTCAACTAGTTGAGCACTTTGGAGGGGCTTTGGAATCCATGTCTGAGTAACCTTGAGTGTTTTATCTTTAGCGCTTGTTACTCATTTCTCCCCTTTCCGTTTAGCTGGACAACGATGAATGTTATGACTAAACCTATCACAATAGTCGCACTGAAGAGGTAGCCTAGGGTATTCCGCGTGAACCATAATCGAGTTTTGGTGTTCGTCTTCTATCCTTATGGTCTCTAGTAGTGACGATCTTGCCTCTATTTCAACCTTTACCTTGATTTCGCCAATAAGGTGATAGCTTAATCTGGATTTTCCGGTATGTAGTGGATCGCCAATCGCGCTAGCAATTACGTTGATGTCGTCTAGAGTGAATAGCTCTGGAGGAATATTGGAGAGCTTCACCCAAAGAGGTACTGACTGCGACTCATGATGTTGAAGGGAAGGCGCAAGGACCATTTTGTAACAGAGAATGAACATCCAGTTGACTGCCAAAAGCCATTTTGAAGAACCCATTCTCTAGTTGACTTGGTGGGAATATGGATGAAGTAGGAATTCTCTCATACCCGCCGCAAGAATATATCTCCAAATCTGCCCCAGATGGGATTCAGATTGGAGAAGATTTTTGCAGGGGGTGAAGGGTCACAATGGAACAATGCAATGAGGTAATTGGACCAGATTTCAGAGCCTTTCAATATCACAGACGGTGGCGTTTTTACCACTGGTATACCATCTTCGAGAAATGAGGGAGTACCTGCACACTTCAAATTCCGGAGGATAGATTTGAAACGAGCTGCCCAAACTGGTTCTTGAGCTGGAGTTGTGAGAGTTGAAGTTTATGGGACCTGAGTTTGCGAATCTCGGTGTTTTGAAGCTTGAATTTGTATAGCTTGAGTCGATGGAACCTAGATTTGGGAAGTGGTTAACCATAGAGAGTTAGGTGAGGCAGGAACCTTGTGGGTTCCCTGCTCGGAGTTAATAGACTGGATTTGGAGGACGTCCTTCAAATTCGTCATAGGAAGAGAGTTCCTGAGAGTCGCCACTACTCATGGTGGCACAACTACGGTGGACGGAATCGAGTCTGCAAACTTGGAAAAGGGTCGTATTGCGCCCGAGTCGTCAGCTGTAATGGAGCATGTCGGCGAATCACCGCCTTCAACCAGGGTTTGACCTTATTCGTCGCCTCACACGTTTTCCTTAAGTTTTAATGAAATTCATTTTCCCCATTCTAAAATTTTATTACATTTGTGTTGATGTAATAAGTTGTCGAATATAATTCAACAAAAACGGTCGAAACAGGTAGTCAATTGGATTATTATTTACACATGTTTATGTAATTAATTCAATATTATCTCATATTTCTACCTCGATTTATTTCAACAGAAACATGTAATTAATTGAGTATAATTTTTAACTTCGTTATATCAGACTTTGAAAAAAAATCCGAAAAAGATTCGATATTTTTTTGATAAACCACATACAGTAAAACCTCGATAAATTAATAATGTTGGGATTAAAGAAATTTATTAATTTATCAAACTATTAATTAATCTATCAATTAATAATTAAACTAATCCATAAAATCAATGTTTTAGGAAAAAGAAGATATTTCAAAGTTCTACAGGTCTTCTTAAAAATTCAACTAAATTATTATGTAAATATTGAGTTTAATATATAAAATATTAAATTTTATTTTTTTCTAATCTTTATCTTCTTACGTTTATTTCTTATACGATGTTTTATATTAATTGTTTTTGACAAACAATATTGAAGTCTTATTTTAATATATTATCTTATATACGTATATACATAAATCTAAAATTTATATTTATCAATTTATTATATTATTGGCATCATATCGACATAAGAATTTCAAAAAATAATTATCTAATTCTTTTTAGAGGAATTACCTAAAATGCCCTTTTTCGTAAATGTGCCCTTTTTGTAGGATTTACCAATTATACCCTTAGATCTATTGTTATGATATTTTTGTAAAAAATGCTTGAATGAAGAAATTTTCTAAAAATCAATTATGTAAAATGTCCTAATTGAATACATTTTTCCAAATTTTTCATAAAGTGTGAGGGTATACCACTTATAATGTTGGGTATAATGTTAGGGCATTTTTGCAAAAAATGCATGATTAGGGTATTTTTGCAAAAAAAGTTTGAATGAGGGCATTTTTGCAATTCTCCCTTCTTTTTATGAAATTTATCAATTTTGTTGTTTTTTTTTTTTGAAAAGGTACACGTATTCTTTCATATGGAGAGTTTAACGTTTCGGAATACAAAATGGAGTCATAATCAAAGGAGGAGTAATGAAATGGAGATTAAGACAAGTAAGAGTAATGTAGCGAAATGATTCCCAATGTGTGAATGCGAATCTTATCGATTTTTACACTGATCTAGTATTAAAAAAAAGTGTTAACATGAGTTCACGTTTTCAATAATTAAACATAACAAATATACCATCATATCAAGGATGTCATTGTATTATTATTCGAGGGTGCTACAACAAATCCACAACTTTTCACGCGTTACTTCATACATATAAGTAGCTTAGAGACTCAAAAATAAACTGACCATGAACTCCACCACATAGATCTTAATTCAGGCAATTTGAAAACATGATTTAATTAAAACCAAGTACGTACAAACTCAAAACCAAAGTCTTATGAAAACGACACACTTTCGCTGAAGCTGCTGACACCAATAATCAAAACGACAACGTTTTCACAGCTAGAAAGCATTGATTTCTTCTTTAAACTTAGTCATGACAATCTTAGGAAGAGCAACCAATACTCTAACTCCACCTTCATTCCCTGCAACCACTTTAGACGCCGGCAATACAAAACAAATATTATGTACCTTAACCGAAAGAACCGGAATCATGTTCACTAAACCTCCCAAATCATCATGATGTAAACCGACATGTCGCCAATCGGTTATCATCGTCATAGATGATTCATTTACACCTTTAAACTCTTTATTTTCCTTCAAACTTGTCTCAATTTCGCTAAGTTCTTCCAACACATTTTCTTTCTTCATCGCCATTTTCTTAGCTTCTTTTATTCGTCTCGCAACATTACCCAAAGACATTTCACTTAACTCCTTTGTTGTTATTCTCACGCCCTTGCTTACGAAGACGTTTCCATAGTAGCCTTCTTGTAACCTTAGATCCATGTTTTTGCGAATATTAATAGCCATTTTTAAATAGACGGTCCCTTCTCGACTTAACTCGAGGGCTTTACACCGCGCTCTCCACACATGAGCCGCGATAACCTCAAAAGTTGTAACACCGAAGTTCGTCTCCACCTCACTTTTCTTCTTCAGTTTTATGATATCTTCTGCCGTGAAACTTAAGATTTCATGGATAATGTCATTTCTTCCTATGTACGGAGAAGTCGCAGCAACCGAAGATATAACAGAGAGTTTTGGAGTTTCGTTGTTGTTTTCGTGGGTTATGTCTACATAGAGAGAACAAAACGTAACAACTCTATGTTAGTTTTCAATATTATGTGAAAACATTATCAATTAATAGATTGGTCTTTGTCTTGTATATATTAATTAATGATGGCCGTTTCTCGAATCCTAATCCATTGATGTTTTGTAGTTTTATAAATTGAATATTTAATACATTACTTCGCATTGTATTATATAGTTTTGAATTTTAAGTTTTGTTTATTCAATGTTTTTTCAAAAATAATTAGGATTTAAAATGAAATTGGAGCATGTCAAAATATTTTAGAGCAATTTCTTTTTATCAAATATATTGTTGGTCCGAGTATTAATTAAACTCGTTAATGTTTTTGATCGAAAAATGGTAAACCAAAATTCGATCAATTTTTGTTACCAATTCTTTATCATTTCAATTCTTTTAACAACCAAAGTTGTGGTACAAAATACAATTTTTTCATTTCTATTGTATCTCTGTATCGTAATTTTGAATGGATTATAAACTATAAATCTAAAACTTCTAGGTGATTTTTAAAAACTTATATATATATATATATATAATTATGGTGAAAAAAAGCATGCACTTTTCATCTTTTAGTCA
>ASZG01036157.1:0-19839 GCA_000411095.1 Aethionema arabicum
GCAGCAGCAGCAGCCGCGGCGTCAGATAGAGACTTCTCGTCCCGACATAGGCTGGGCCGGAGAAAGGATGAGCGTTACTTCTGTTAGGTTCGGGCAGTCGCAGCTTCGAATCTGTCCGCTTGCGCAATGTTTTCTGCTTCTCATTTTGTTATCTTTGAGATGAAGGAGTTAATATTGTACAAAAGTGAGCCATTTCATAATATATAAAAAGAGAAAATGTTAGGAGAATGGCTTCGTTTAGGGTCGAGGAAATGTGTTACGAATTCGAAGAAAAAAAAAACAGAGCTACAACATAATAGCATTTGCATTACTAAGTGCACTTACAGATGTTTTTGAGAAGAGGTTAGGTAAGACGATGGTTCTTTAGACGCGAGATTCCATCTTCTTGACAGCTTTTTCTATGGCTGGAATGTTTTTCTTGAATGCAGACCATTGTTCATCTGTTAAGCTTATTCCTGGAGATTAAGATAGATTATAAACTTAAGAGACCGGAAATGGGTCAAGGACTTTAGAAAACAATTGTCACATTAGGAAAGTTGACTTTGAGGAGTTGTCTTTTAGTGGTAATTAGCTATCTCTAGTGTTAAAGCTATAACTGGATCTTTAGATTATTCAAACCTTAATTACGATTTTGACAAGAGTCAAAATAGAATATAGATCCCGATTTACTCTAAAGAAAATTATCCATAAAAAGAGACTAAGAAACGGGGGAAAATGATATGCTAAAACACCTATTAAAATTTGAAATTCTTTTAAAAAATAGGAGCTGTGAAGTCAAACTCTAAATTTTCCCAGAAAAGAAAAACAGTATTCACATGTGTTCAGCTAAAATGGTTTTCAATAGCCTAGGGCTCTAGTATATTCCGTGGAGCTTAATACGCAGGAAACAATGGGAACTAAGCAAACAAGTCTCTTCTGGCATCCAAAATCGATGACTGATTCGTTGAACACGAAACTCTTTGATGCATCTCAAAAGTAGAACTTAAAGAAAAAAATGAAAGAGAACATTTTCACATAATAGGCATAAGAATTTGTCCGTAAGAATCTCAAAAGGAGAAGAGCCAGCGAACAAATATCTGTATTACAATGAAGAGTGAATCAAAGAAGCGAGCGATGTTACCTTTAGAAGATGGAAGTTCTTTGCCGTCTTTCTTGTAATACTCTCTGATGGAAACCAGAGTCTTCCCTCGAAATTCCTGAACTGTAACCCTTCTTTTATCCGACAGCTGAAAGCAGGAGGACGACTATGCATTAGCTGATTTAGAAGCTCTGGTTATCAACATAAGAGAGATAACATTGACTAAGTATAAGATTGGTTGATAATCATTACTGGCTTCTACGGTGTGAAGATTCTCTAATTCCATTAGCATAAACTGACAAAATCACATGACGCATATTCGCACAAAAATTATCCTATCTCGAGCAAACTAATTCGAACATAAAATCAAATTCGAGAAGAAGCGATGAAGAAATATGAGGCGTACCCGGCAAATGATGAGATCACCGTCATCATCGAACTCCTTGCCGCCCTTACCAACATCCTTACCTCCATCTTCGCCTTGTTCTTCCTCCTCTTCCGGTTGTTCAGCTTGGTTAGTTCTCTGCTCATCGAGAAACGAGTTGACGACAGCCCGCACGTGTGCCTTACGAGATTTCTCAGAGAGATCGATACCTAGTCTCTCTGAAGCGAGTTTACGGACCTTAAACTCAGTCATCTCCGACATATCGGATTCCTTCAGTATATCTCTCACCGTACTCTCGATCTTCTCCTTCATCTCTTCCTCCATTAGGGTTTCTATGAGGATTCACAGTTTAGTCGGAATTTGAAAACGAAAGTACCAAATCGAGAAATCGAACGGTTTTGAGGTCAGCCTTGTCAAGTTCCCTCTTAAACGACACCGTTTTACCTTTTCATTAATCCCACGTGGCATCCATTAGGTCACTCTGTAAAAGGTGAAAAGTTTGCTTACGTAAACCAGAATACGCTTTTTCCGGTTCTTGACATTTGGTTCGGTACAGAATCAAATTCCTTAACCGGAAAAGTAGATTTTCAATTTTGGTATTAAGAAATTAGTGAGTATTCAATTTATAATAAATCTAAAAACAAAAATGTAAGGTTAAATAATTACTATTAATCTAAACCAATTTCCAATATGCAGTTTCTGTCTTCTTCAAGAGAGAAAACAAACATAGAGATGATGATGATGATGATGGTTGATTATATTATACCATCAATGAACAGCAACCTGTTGATTGACGCCATCGATGAGCATGACTGAGCAGTGATGATGCACCATGTGCCACCTCCCACTTTGGAACTCGAACACGTTGGTGATGTGGAATGGACCACCGTCTAAGTTGAGGTATGCTTTCATGGTGACCCAAGCCATGTCTGTTAGAATCCGACTTCGAACGTTTTGGACCTGAAAATCAAACCCTTGTTCCCAGTTGAAACAAAGTTGCCAGCTTTGCATTACTTCGTTGTACCTGCAAATTGAGAATCACATGGATGATTCATACAATCTCTCTCTCTTGCTTCATTAAACAATGAACAAATCTACGAATTATAACTAGTGTTTACTCTAGGAGATTATACCTAACCAGGGATAGATTCAATAGCTCAAAAATATGTTATCCTAGATTCAAATTTTGGGATCGCAATTCAGCACGGGGAAATTGCTGAATTGCTGAAAGAATCTCAGATCTCGTACAGCTACTGCACTGGTAACATTTTGTATCAGTAGGAACTGCACGACAGTGTTATGTTATGACTTCATGAAAATCCAATTTATGTTGCCATTATATACTCAAGCTCAGAGAACAATCAAAGGATTCACCTTATAGCTAACACAGTAAAAGTATACCTAGTATCTCTACGAATATGCTAGGTAATCACTAGGAGATAGACCAGGCAACAAATAGATAATATTAAGTTGAAGGGAAGGGGGTGAAATGTAAGTTGGTACCCGGAAAAAAGTTCGCCTGAGGCATGGATGCACTTGACATAGTCTGAGTTCAACCATAATCGAGTCATTTCTTGAAGAGATCTCTCTCTGATGATGTTGAAGAATGCGGTATTTACACTCATGATTGCTCTAGTAGCTGCATAGTATGCTTTCCATCCATTAACAGGGGTTATACTATCTTGTTCCAATGTAAAATCCTAGTAGAGATAACAACAGTGAAGAGAAAAATCAGCAAAGGTGTTCGACAATGCTATGAGGCAAGCATTGGCCAAAAGAGCGCACACAAAGTTATTCATTTAGAAAATCAAAATCCATTAAAATGTTATAGAAAAAACTATCCTTAAAGAAAGCATATAAGTAACTGAATACTACTGCTCTACAGTTACAGAAACATGGATACTTAACAAACACATTTCAGTAGCCCAGTATGCAAAGAGATTGTTTCCAAAAGTGTTCTTTAGAAGGGGGTTCTTATTGAGCGTACGAATTTTTCTAAAATCTCTGTCAGTAGACAAACTGGGAATACTCCATTGATATGAGATTACCATCCTAAATCTACTTTGTACAAAAGTAAACCTAGAAGCAGAGCTGCTTAAAGAGAGTTGTTGAGTTTTTAAAGTCAAGCAAAGCAAACAGTGGGGAAATTTAGATTACAGAAAACAGATATGATAAATGAGTGATTATTGAGTCTAATTACCTTGTGATAAAGGGCCTTCCAAGCATTATCGTCATTAGCAGCTTTTCTCATCAAAGAATTCGTCATGGACAAGCGACACAAACTTGGATAATCCAAGTAACTGAGCGCGTGAGTTGTAATCTCCGGAACCAACTGTTCCATCATAGAAATTCCGGGTTTATCATCTCCAATCACCGCCGTATTCAACACGACCTCCGCTCTCTCTTCTCCGCTAACAGGCGCGGAGTCTGAAATCCCGTTAACACTACCGTTCGTCAGCGGGGTCGACGGCATAAGTCTATCCAGCTTTCTCTTCCGAGGAAACGATCGAGAGGCGAGAAGAGCGAATAGCAAGGGAACAACGATTGCGATTGTAATAGCGGCTACGACGAATAAGGGCGTCTGCGAGAAGGAGAAGTTAGAAGGGACCAATTCCATTGACAAGACATGAAAACTTAGAAAACGTCAAGAACAAAACCTAGAGAAGAAGCTCGGAAAGTGAAGAACTTATTGATTAATCAGAGCAGTTTCTTTCTTCAGGCGAAACCCTAGAATTTAATCAGAAAAATTTCAGCAAGACGGACGACGTAGAGAGATGGCGAAGTCTGTCCCACTCCGTAACTGACCACCGCTATGTTACCAAAAGTCTCAAGGGTATTCATGGTAATTACATCAAATACGGCACCGTTTTACATTCCTTCTAAATTCTTAAGCTCTAATTAAAACGACGCCGTATTACACCCCCCACGCTTTTACAAACCTTGATTTCTTCTTCTTCTTCTTCTTCATATTTCTTATGTCCCACGCTATTATCTCTCCTCTTCATCTTCAAGCATTATTTTCAGAGCAGCAATGCCCTAAACGCTAAACCTCCACATAACAATTTACGTTTTTGTTTTGTTACTGAACAATATACGAGAAGTCAAAATAACTTTCATCTTTTCATATTTACTGAGTGTTGTTGTTGTCTACAAGTTACCCTATTGCTGAGGGTAAAACCGTCAGAACAAAATAGACTAGAAGCTAGAAACGTAGAGGAGCCGTTGGTGCTTGTTACTTACTTACCCTTGGTTTCTTTCTGCTGGGGTCCGGAGGAAGAAGCAGCGGTTTCGACGTATTGCTCGGCGAGCTTCTTGATCTTGTCGCCTTCTTTGATCAAGAAGTTAGCACTCTTAGCCTTGCTGTGATACTTCATTACTTTCTCAGTGGTTTTAGTTACTGCCCATCTGTATTGATCCACGTTTATAACTCCGCTTTTACATAGTGGTCGGATGTGTTCTTTTATGTATGCTTCCACCTGCAACAAAGAAGAAGCCAGTTCAATTCAAATCATCAGGTTTTGGATATTTGACTATGAAATTATGGAAATGGGTGTGGGAGAGATGGGAATTCAGAGAAGAAATCAACGGTTTACCTTTTTGGTGACAGAGTTTACTTCATCAGGTTTGATTCTTTGTTCTTTTGGCTTCTCGTTGGGATTGTTTCTTTGAATCCTTCTAGGTAGTTTCTTGGAAATCGGAGAGTGTTCAAAATTTGAAGCGATGAACTCTTTGTGTGTGTTGCTCTCGCATTCTGAATCAGGTGCTTTAGCCTGAAGACCGTTAAGGGCAACTAGTGTCTCTGTACCAGGACCATACAGTTCTTCACATTCAGCTAAAGAAAGGACCTCAACGCCCTCGCCCTCTCCCTCGCCTTCGCCTTCGCCCTCGCCTTCGCCTTCACCCTCGCCTTTGTCTTCGCCTTCACCCTCGCCTTTGTCTTCGCCTTCACCTTCACCTTCGCCCTCCCTGTCCTTGGGTACAGGATCCATAGGAGCAAAGCTTTTCCCATCTTCAGCGTCTGTAGTCCCCTTCTGGTTTGCGGTTGTTTCTTCCTTGCCCAAGATTTCAGATTGATTAACAGGAATTTCGGGTTTCAAGGTAGACAAAACTACCTTCACCTTAGTCAAGCCTTCATCTGTCTGCATTTCTGAGGCTTTTGTAGCTGTGGTAGTCCCAATATAGTCTTCTTCATCCAGGTCATACTCAAAATCCCCATAGATGTCTGTATCAGGGATGGGATCTATCTCAAGCACATTATCTGGACCTACCTCCCTGCTGGCGTTGTCTAAGAAACTGACTCCTTTATCTGAAGGAGCTTCAGTTGAACGGGTTGGGCTGTTTGGAGGTGAATCAGCAAGACCTGCTATTCTGAGCGCTTGAAGAACAGCGGGATCATCTGAATTCTTGTCACTAATATGTTCTGATCCATTATTAGCTAGTAGTGATGAAGAATTTGGTTCAACACAATTGTCCATCGCTTTGCTCTCTGAATGACGCAGTATTTCTTGTGAGCATAGATTCAAATACACAATTTTGCTACTTGATTTGTCAGCGATTGACTTCTCGATATTTATAGCATCAGCAACAGCTAGTTCTGTCAATGCACTTCTTCGAATAACAGGAATGTTTTCTTTCTTTAGAAAAGCTTCTGTCAGGCGATGTAACTGTGTCTGCATAAACAGTGAGTTGCTTATTAAACAGACAAGAACATTTGGAAATAATAAAGCTACCCACGAGTTGTGATGTTCATATTCTCTGACGATGTTTGCAATCCAACTTATAATGAACCAAGCACGGATCAATGACACAAAGAACTTTAGAGTTGATTAAAGAGCTATGCACATACCTGCCTAACTGGAACAGGAACTTTATTGTGGCGACTCGTGGCAAGGCTTGGTCGCATATCAGCTGGAAGTTGAGCCTGGCAGAAATCATAGAAACAAATAAACAACAATATCAACATGCCAAATTTGTTAAGACGACAAAGAAAGGCTTCGAATTACATACCAACAATGGATAATTCCCTTTGAGCTCGGGGCAGACTTCTTTTTCTTTGCTTGAGTTGGTGCTAGCTAAA
This sequence comes from Aethionema arabicum, assembly GCA_000411095.1. NCBI lineage: Eukaryota > Viridiplantae > Streptophyta > Magnoliopsida > Brassicales > Brassicaceae > Aethionema > Aethionema arabicum. The sequence goes on from ASZG01036157.1 coordinate 6,541, forward strand.
GCTTTCTTTCTAGCAAGAACCTCCAATGCCCATTTCCTTTTGTCTTTCTTCAGCTCATCTGACACCCCATCAGACAGTTTTTTAACAGAGTTTAACTTTGATACAGCAGTTTTTGAGCTGCTTCCCTTGGGATCACTGACCTTTGGTAGGGCCTTTTCTGCTTCTGAGGTTTTTGCATTGTTTTGAGAGTTATCTGTTCCATTTAATGCTAAAAGAGGCTTGATATCATCTTTTCTCGGAAACACAGAGGTATCTGCCAGATACAATCTGGAGAGAATCGGATTTGAAGCTTGTGGGGTTTCAAATGTAACTTTTGTTTCTGAGTCCTCTGGTTTTTTCCTCAAGAGGCTAAGAACAGACTTCAGAGTTTCAATCTTCTCAGGATTTCTAGCTTTTATGCACCGATGCTTCCAAAATTCGACTTCACAATCCCGATGCCATGCACTTTTTCGCTTTCCATTGGAATCTGCATAGATTTTCTTTGTGAGATTCTCACGAACTTTTCCTTTCTGCAGCATCAGCTTCTTTGCGTTCAACACCATAGCCGGAAGTTTTTTAGGTACTTCATCAGTTTTAGGTCCTGCCACAGCAGCTCTGAAAGCAGCCAATAGTTTTGGATCAAACTGATTTTTACTGACGTCATCCATGGATTTGTTACGAACCGCATCTCTTATATCTTTCCTTAGTTTCTCAACAAGAACCAATGACTCTTTATCATCCGCTGATGTCCTCTTAATCTTCTTTACCCTCAAACCAGTTGCATCCTCTCCTTCAGAAGACTGATGCATAGGATTTGTAAGCCTGGGATTATTTAACGGTTTACGTCCAGTTCCTTTGACAATACTAAATATATCAACAGTTGTATTGTTTGAAGCAGCTCTGCTTTCGTGGTGATTGGTAGTTATTTCTTCCTTTTCCTCAAGTTTGGGCTCAATAACAGATTCTGCAATCTCGGTCTTAGTTTCCGCATTGTCAGCGTTACCACTGGAAAGGAAATGCCATGATGAAACAAACACACACTCAAACATTTGACACAAAGCTGAGTAAAGATGGAATGATAATACCAAAAAAATGATTTAATCTGTGAAAACTGACCTGCAATCTGAATGTTTTCTCTTTAAGCTGACAACACTAGCAACTTCTGAACTGGCAATGGTTGTACCGGAAAGAGCTGGAAAGCACATTACAGCAAATAAGATCATGTCGAACAAAGCAAATGCAGATATTGATCCGATTACATTTAGCCATAAAAGGGAAAATATCAAAGAAGCAAATGAAAACAGGAGAAGAAAGAACATTAGGTTTCTTACCGTTTGTATCAGTTCCCAGCAGACCATCCTTCTCTACAATTCTGGCATCGGAATCAACCGTTGCATTAAAGTTTAAATTACTACCTAGGAGCAGGAAGGGAAAACAATGAGAATAGATACGTTTTAAAAATTAAAACTAAGCCTTAAGAAAGTTGTATTACCACCAAATTATTCTTGCCCAATCAATATACCTGCTCTATTCTCCATGTGTGCAGCCAACAATGGCTGATTTGAATCAAGAGTTAATCCAAGTGATCTATCATGCGAAAAGGATAGCTTGAGCTCCGACTTTCCAGGGACTTGCTCTATAGTTTCCTTCTCGTAATGTATATCAAGATGTGAGCTATCATGGTCTTCATCAATCTTAGCTAGAACTGACGATGGGATAGTATCCCTTGAATTCATATGAGTCTCGTCTCCTTTGACTATTGAAACGACAAGAGCTGTCTCGCCTTCATCAGCGATTGTAACTGAAAAATTCCCAGAGAGAACAGCGTCAACTGAGCATCCACTATTTGCCATCTCAGGAATCTCCGGGGACTTTCTTGTCTCCATTGGTGAAGCATCACGTTCGAGTGGTTTCTCACTAGAAAGACATCTGAGAACACAAAGCAAAGGAAATAAACTACAATGATATACCAAATAACATAAGAGAAAAGATGGATTATACTGCAAAGCATTAGATTTCACTCAGATTTGCTACAGTGAATATTTTATAGTTAATGACTGGCACCGGAAAAGATATAACAATCCAATGGAACTGTCCACTAAAATTATGCTTACCTAATACGCTAATTGATAAGGAAACTAAGTGGTGAAAATCTATCAAATTCTGGATTAGAGCAGTCATCACCAGTCAATAAGAAAATAAAACCTACCTTGGACATACCCATGTATCGTCAGATGCGATTTCCAGATCAAAACCCACACAAACAGCATGGTACCTGTAAGCACATAAAGCAAAGCAGCAATCAGAGGAGAAATGGTAGGTTCGAAAACATAAAACCACAAAAGAAAGATGAACAATCTAAAACAACACCAAGTATAGAAAGCCAGAACATATGCGTTTCCGGCTAACAAGCGACTACTTTTTCGTTTGCATGTACAATTGCATTCCTGAAGTTGTGTAGAACTCAGTGGGACAAGTAGCCAAAGAGTACAATATTTTTCATCCTAAATTACAGTAGGCACAACAAACACGATAGCACTGAAACAACTTAACAAGCACCAGGAGTTCATCAGTTGATAACTTTCAGTGACCTTAATATAACAGGTAAATACGCCAATAGCAGGAGAGTAAAACATACAAAGTAACCTCGATTCGGTTCAACAGGTAATAGTTACCATATGTCACAAGAATCACAAGCAATTGATGTATCAATGTTGGAATCCCCTCCAATGTAATTGAAGCTGTTACGAATCTTGCAAAGATCTCCATCTAAACAGATAACTGCCTACAAAATGATTGGCAAAGCTTAACATACATTGTAGTGACATGGAAAACCCAAATATGATGTACTTACATTTTCGTCAATGTACTGTGACGGACAAGAGACAGCATCAGTCTCCTCCTCAATGCACCAATCTTCATCTCTGCACGTAGTTGGTAGTTTAGCTTAAGTTGGCAGACAACATTTCTTACAGCAGTTACAGTACTATAGTGCACGTGACCTTACATCACCTTCTCAATAAATTGATCATGTCATTTTACTTATCAATTATCATGATATGCCACTCATATCTAAAAATAAAGCTAAATGAAGGAGAAAGCATGAGTACGGTACCTCGAAAACGAATCTTCTTCAACCTTGCTGCTTTCACCTGTATCATGCACCTTCATAATCAAAACGAAAAACTCATTACCAAACCCATTTATGCACATAGACCTCATTATAAAGATAGAAATCAAATAGGAGAATACTTACAGGGACGCATGTAATCAACTGAAACTCGTTCTGACAGAGAGGGCACAGGTTCATAATGCTAGACCAATTATCAATGCAATCGAAACAGAACCTGAAAGCTCACCAAATAAATACATCAGACAGAAACTTATCAGTCTGCTCCTTGAAATCGCAAAACAAACAGTCCAAGATTAAAAATACCAATAGTTAACCTTAACTCTAAGGAATATACAACTGCTACAGAAAATGCCAACAGAAAAATTTACCAATGGTGGCAGCAATCAAGAAGGCCTCTGTCAACAATTATATCCATGCAAATCCCACATCTTTCCCCTTCTATTCCCGCCATATCCTGTTGAGAAGAAGGTTAAAGTCACAACATGAACTAATGCACAAACATAGTTAGTCAAAAACTCACATCAACCATCCTTATAAATCCAAAAAAAACATAAACTCCCTAGAAAACATGCCAGGAATAAAATAGACCCATATCCAGTTTATTAAGACGCATAAGGTTTTGCTGGAGAATAACTTCCACTGGAAAACACAACTTTGAACTCCAAAATCAAAACAGAAAAAAATAGACCCATAACTAGTTCAATGAGAAGCAACAAAAAATAGCTAAGAAATTAGAAGCTTACACTAACATTATGTCCAACTTCAACAGCTTCATCTTCAAGCAAGTTGTTATCATCAAAATCGAGCTCCATTTTGTCAAAAATCTGCACGACAAAAACACAAAGTGATCGAAAGATGAAGCGACAATATCCAAACAATCGTCGCAAAAATCAGATAAAAATTTCTGTAAACCCATAACACCCACCGACCTTGGATCAAAAACGACGAATAAGCTGAGAATCAAGAAAGAAAAAGAAAAATCTCCGAGGAAACCAAAAAGCCGTAGCAGCGGAATTAGGAAGTTTCTCTCGGAGGGCAAAACAGGAATCAGGTGGAGAAATTTCACCGGGGGTGACGTCACCTCCCACCCCCCAAGATTTTAATAGAGGCTTTTGAGGGCAAATACGAGCGCGAGAGGAAAGAGATGTCCTCGCTAAAGAAGAAAAAAACAAGGGTACTTTAGTAATTCCATTTATAACAATGAATTGACCTTACGTCCCTTATTTCCCTTTTTAAGTCGAATATCATTAACTTTCTATTCTTCTGGGCCATTTACGCAAACATCCAATAAATCGAGCCCATTTACGTAAAATTAATTAAAATTACCCTGAAGTTGACCCCTTAATTTTCTTTTTATGCTAAAAGGTACCCCATAATTTTCTTTCCAGACAAAATGAGCATATACGACATAAAAAAATGCAGAGCTCTTTTATATGTACAGAACTTGCAGTCTCTTAGGTAGGTATGTTAAGCATTGTTTCTAGATTTGTTGGATAGCACATGTCCACGTGGCGGCTGTTCCATACATTGTCAGCTAGGATAGCATTGACTGCGTCAGTAGGATGAAACTGGTCCCACCAGAGATGTCCGGTGGCGTCGGAGCAAGCCATCTCCGGTGAGATACATGGAAGCCATCCTTTGTATCTCCCAAGACCACAACATGCATCTGTTGTCACATTAAAACCTGATAAACAACACACCATACACAACAAAACAACTAAGATCTAACCCAATTCTCAGAAATATTTCCCCAAAGTTCAAAGATAATGTTATATAGGATTGAGATCTGAAATGTTCTGAGCTTACCGTAGAGTTGGTGGTTCTTGAGGATGTCCATTGCACTTTGGAAGACATCACAGTAGATAACGGACGCGCCTGGTAGCTCTCTGTTAAGCTGATCAACAGTGTATCTCATGACGAAGTTGGATTCCATGATCATGCTATTGACTTCATCGGCGCAATCTCCGTTCTGGCTCTTGTACTTCCATAGGTAGTAGGGTGCACAGCCGATCGGTGGCAGTCCCATAACCACCATCTTCCTCACCTTGACATTGTACAAGGTCTGTGATGTAAGAAAAAACAAACAAAGTGACTGACTAATCCTCTAGAAATCACAAAAAGACTGAATATTTGTTGAGATCAAAGGATGGAATCTAACTCAATGAACAGGAAGTATGTATCACTCAATGATCTTTAGGTGTTTAATATGTAGTTCAGAGCTTTTAGATACTAGCCAGAGTTTTAGAACTGTAGATTTTGTATGATAACCACTTCAAGAGCTTTCAATTTTCATGGTTTTTGGGTATTAAACAGATATTAGAACTATGGTATTAGATTGTAGCTCAAAACCTGACTAATTTGAACCTCTAGAGCAAGAAGTATATATAAATTTTATTGAAGTCTAACCTTGAGCTCCTGTCTCATATTGGAAGCCAAGAACTGATTAAAATGCCATGGAGAATAGAGATTCTGCACATTGGAGATATTTCTGATGTAGAAATGTATATAATCGTTCACTCCAATCGATACGTAGAAAACCGAGTTCGACACCAGACGCTCGGAAGCTTCCTCCCCAATGCTCAGTATCATCTGCTGGAATGTGTCGACAAACTGTTCAACCTGCATCGCAAATGAAACCCGCTGGCCCTGCAACCAAATAGTTTTGGTGTTTCAAAAATGAAGTCAAGAAATCCAAAATTGTGATTTTGAGTATTTACCAGTTCGGATCCACTAGACAAGATGATTCCAGCACCAGCTGAAGCATAGTTTACGCCTTGAAACATGTCTTCGATAGTCCCATTCTGTCCAAGATAGCTAGGAACATATGGAAGACCTAGATGCACAGCTGTTCACAGGATATCCACAAACCAATGCTTTAATCTCGTTTTCCTTCTTCAACCGTAACGAGCAAAGAATGATTATAACAAATTCCAGAACGAAAGACCAAAAATCTGGGATTCACTCATTTGCAGTTTCTAGGCGGGATTCAACATTGTGGCGGAATCAAGAAAGAGCATATCATTCTTGAAATTGACACGGAATTTGAAGATAAAAAGTTAACCATAGAAAATTGGGAAAGAAATTTAACCTAGATAATCAACCGGGATCCTCCCATTGCTAAACCTTCCCGTTGGTTGGCGCGTGTCAAAATCCCTACCATACGGAAGCCGATCAGCTCTCGCCAAGGTCCCAAGAAAGTTATTGGTTCCACAATCTACAGACGAATCTCCAAAGACGAACAAAGCTGGTACACGAGAAAAAGGCAATTCCTGATCCGAAGATTGCACAGTAGGTGGCGACGACGGTGCTATAGACAGATAAGATGCTGAAGGAAACGGAGAAATCCTTGTAGATAAAAGGCGATCATCGGCAATCACATTGAATCTCGTGAAGATGATCAGAACAGAGAATACAAGAACGAGATGCTTGATCGACATCTCCGAACAAGTGAAAAAAAGCGGGAAAATCCTAGAGGTTAACGAAGCTCTATAAATCAAAAAACGATGTCGTCTTACTCAGCTTATATATTCCCGGTTTAACACATATACCGGTTAACTCCGGTTCAAAATTAAAACCAAATCATTTATACTTATAGACTTTAGACTCAAACCTCTGATCATCTCTCCACCATTGATGAATCCCATGAGCTTCTTTAAAGTCTCTAGACCGAGTCAAATTCACAGTCAACGACGCAGATGGAATCAAATGTATTGGCTCTTCCGTCATCGCAATGTTCTTTCCTCCGGTCACAACATCAACAAGCAAACCTCCCAATGAATGTTGTGTAGCTAACCGTTCTACAAAACCAGCCCCAATCTCCTCCATCTTGGTTCTATGTTCAAAGTAGCCAATAAACTCTGAGCCTAAGTGGTCCCCACGGTTAACGTGTAGCCGTGGAAGCCAATCAGACAAGGCAGCAAATGGATCAGGTGCTGGTAACGCACGGTGGAGTTGCTGAGTAGCTTTCTTAGCAAGAGCTAGTCCAGCTGTGATCACACTGCCTGCAATTGTTAAAAGCTGATTGAATCAAACGGTTCAGTTTCCATGGAGTTAGAACAAAGGTTGGTTGAATTTAAGTTACCTGCAAAGCGTATTCCATGTTTGATTCTCTTATCTTTGATTCTTTCAATAGGAGGAGACAAAAACGGCGGATTAAAGGCGAAACACTCAAGAAAAACACCAGTTCTAGCGGTTATTTTCCCGGTAAGTAAAGCCATAGCTGCACCAAGAGAATGACCAGCAAGCCACACATTGAAACCACCAACTGAAGAAGCTACAATGTTTCTAACAGCTTGGATAGCTATCTCAAACCTTGTAGTCTTATGAAGACCGTTTCGGATAATGTGAAAGTCTAATTCAATGTCACGAGAAATAGAGTCTGGTTTTGTAACTGTTCCTCTAAATGCAATTACAAAACGTGGACTTAGTTCAAGAGATTTAACAGAGTTGGGTGGTGATGGAGGTTTATACTCATAGATTCCTCCGAATATAGAGAAATCAGCATCATCTACTAGCTGATGTATGAGGTGGAAATGAAAAAATTCTGACCAGATTGGAGCTAGAGCTTCAAGATCTTGTCTTTGTAGCTGACGGTCACGCTCAGTTACATAGATTCCTTGGACTAAACAAGCGGCTACAGAACGGCGATGATGTTCATTATCCCTGCAGAATCAAGAACACAAATAAGACAGTTCATTCCAGCAAGAACATAAGCTTAGATCTAAACTATGGTGCTAAAACATTAGCTAACGCTACAAGTTATAAGCAAAGGATCGAGAGATACAGACCAATCTATGGATGTAAGGTGTAATGGTCCAGATAAGCTGAAATCATCTCTTTCAAAGCTTATTAAGTTCTTGTCTTCGTTTTTCTTCCTCCCTCTTCTGTACCTCTCAGAGCTCATGTTAAGCTCTTGCTTCCTCTTAGCTTAGCTGATCAGAGAGTGAAAATGTTGACAAGTTTTAGCCATGGAAACAGTAAGAGTAACAAAAGAATTCAATAGTTTGTATTGAGGAATCACATGGGGAAATTGCAGTATGGAATCTAGAATATGGAATCTACGAATCGAAAAAGATACGAACCCTAACTGTAAAATTGGAAAGTATTCTTCAAGTCCACAGAAAAGCAAACACCAATTCAAATTTGGGTTACCAATGTCTCCCCAAAACAAGCTTTCGATCTAAGAAAAAAACCTAGATAGTCGAATAAACAGCCAAATCAATCACAGAAACGGAATATGAAGATGAAGAGTTGCATGAACTGTCCAGAACTACAGAAGAAAATGATAATGGAGAAGAGAACAGACCTTAATCAACCTCGGGAGCTCAGATCTATGGGTGAAAATGGTGAAATATACACAGAGACAAAATTTAATTTGAAACAGAAACGTTTCAACGCTCCTTTCCAGAACTATTCTCAAAGCGGTAGCAATCTGTCACTGCCATTGTTGTTAATGCTTTTATATGTTCTTTATGTAAAAAAATACATTCTTTTGTTACATGTTTCCTCTTTTTGGGATAAAGTATATACTTTTATATGTAAAAACAAGAGTTTGCGTGTTATAACATTATGAATTTCTGGTTTTGACCAAAACCCAGAAGAGTTTACACAAAACTGAAATCAAACATTAACCTAAAAATCTGAATCTTTATTTTTCATTATTTCCTGTGAAGTAAAATCTGAATTTTTATTACTTTTTGTGAAGAGTTAATGAGTTGAGTCTTTGGAAGAATCATAGCCATAAGGGTTATTAGTGGCCCAGTTCCATAAGTCTCTGCACATCTCATCTACTCCATACTTAGCCCTGCAAAAATTCATTTAGATAGATTCACCAAATTTAGATTTTTCAAAGATTTCTTCTTCTTTTTATATGTAATTCACAACAGATGTTTAAATCTTACTTCCACTTCAATTCACGTTCTGCTTTTTCAGTTGATGCGTAGACAATTTCAGCATCTCCAGGACGACGTCCGGCCATCACCAGAGGGATTTTCTGTTTTGGAAAAGGACAAGAAAAGGTTTAAACTTGAACATGAACATGAATCTTAAGAACAAACTTGTTCATGTCTTTACCTTCCCTGATGCTTTCTCGAATGCAGCTACCATTTGCAGAACAGATGTTCCATTTCCTGTTCCTAGATTGTACACCTCGCAACCTGGATAAAGATAAGTCTTCAGTGAAGTTAGACAGTGGAGGATGAAACCAGTGAAGAGGAGAAACAAAGAGTAATTGGAGTCATACCAATCTTGCTATCTTGTAGCTTGCGCAGAGCTGCTATGTGTCCATCTGCTAAATCAATCACGTGAATGTAATCTCGAACCTACAAATAAAAGAAGGATATACAGGCGTTAATTCCCGTGTCACGCAAGAGGAAATCTATGGACTCTTTGTTCCCATTTTGATGTTCTAAACCTGCAGCCATATGTGAAATATCATGAGACCAATATGTAAACTCTTAACAGTTACTTACCCCTGTACCATCTATTGTTTTGTAGTCATTTCCATACACTGTAAGATGAGTTCTTCGTCCAACCGCAACTTGCTGAACATAAGGCATGAGATTGTTGGGAATACCACGAGGATCTTCACCAATATGTCCACTAGGATGTGCACCAACAGGATTGAAGTACCTAAGCAAGATAATCTTCCATTCTTTGTCAGACTGGTACACATCACGGCAGATTTCCTCAATAAAAAGCTACAGACCAGAAAAAAAAAATTCATGATTAGATTCAATGTATTCACATCATTAAACCTAAAAAATCCAGCTCAGTTTTGGTAACTCATCACCTTTGTTCGGCCATATGGATTCAATGCAGAGATTGGAGATTCCTCTGTGCAAGGAACCTCTTTTGGCGAGCCATAGACAGTAGCTGATGATGAAAACACAAGCTGGAACAGAGTTGCAAAAGTACAAAAGTGAGACTAATCATGAGATCAAAAGAAGACAAAAGCTAAAAACAAAACAGAATTCAAGAAAGAGAAGACATGTGATAGCAATTGATATATATACATACATTTTTGCAGCCGTGTTGAGCCATGACTTCCAAGAGCGTAATAGTCCCAACAATATTGTTATTATAATACAGCAAAGGCTTCGCCACACTCTCACCCACTGCTTTAAGTCCAGCAAAGTGTATCACTGCATCAAACCTACAATAATTCCATGTTCATCAAATCTCAGAAAACATATCAAAAGATTCAAAAACCAGAGAAGAAAAGGGTCTTATCAATCATACTTTGTTTCTGAGAAAATCTTCTCAAGAGCAGGCCTGTCCCGGAGATCTACCTGCAGTTTAAGAAAAACAAAGTTTTAAGAACTCATATCCCAAAGAAATTCTAATGGCAAAAAACAAAACAGTCAACAATGTCGAATTTTCACGTTCTGTATTCTTGAAGATCCCAATTTGAGAGAGATGACCTTGTCAATTACAAAAATATGAAGAAAATTGGGATAATATTATTTTAATCTCACATGGTAATTGTGATCCATATATCTCCCAGTACACGGAAAATGATGATAATATAATAATAATTAATATAGAAAATTAACCAGAATTCTGCAATCAAACAATCTTCTGAAACTCGATCTGCTATTCAGAGAATTTAGGGACCCAGAGAAAACTCAAAAAAACCCAAAAAGAGAAGCCGTCTCTGTCTCCATCGCAGCCAAAACTCAATAATTAACAAGTCAAATCAAAATAACGATTTCGTATGCAATCAGGAACCATTCCAACGCATCAACACGAAAAATTCATAAGCAAAATTCTTCAAACACACGTTTTCCAACCCTAGGAATCAAAATTCACAAAGAACAGAAAATCTTAAGAAAAAGGAAACCGAACCTGGTGGAAGGCGAGGCGTTTTGCATCTTCTTTTGTAAGTTTCTTCACACGCTCGAGAGAAACGGCGGAAGAATTGTCGAGATTATCAACAACAACGACAGAGAAACCATCAGCGAGTAATTGAAGCACCGTGTGACTGCCTATATATCCAGCACCGCCGGTTACAAGAACGTTCTTAGACATCGTTACAAAGCGAAGCGAGAGAATCAAAAACTTTTTGCGATGGATTATGAGAAAAATCAAGACGAAAATTAAGAATTGAGAATCGAAAATTGAGAGATTGTTTTGGATCTTCCAGCGAAAAAAAGGGTTTGTTTGGGTTTTATATAAACGTCATTTCAGGAAAGAAAAAAAAAGTGTTTTTATTTAATAACTTACGCTGATTTTACGTTTCTGGAAAGGGGGAGAGGGCCACGTGGCATTATATGGTTTGCGGACAAATGTACAGGTTTATGTAAATGGACGGAATTATCCCTCTTAACTTTAAGTATATAATAAGGATTATTTAGTTAATATTTAACTAAAATAAAAATACATTAAAAGAAAATTAAGCGGAACAGAAATGTGTGATTTTTATGATTTTTCTTAACAGTTTTGAAGCAGATTATTACTTATATACATGTAATTTAATCGACTAACGATATCTAATATAACTTTGAATTTATTTATAAAATGATAAAATTGATCTAATCTTTTTAATTAAAAAAATTGTGAGTTTAATAGACCAGGTTCTATTAAATATTTCAAGTAATTATTAGCAAAACTGCATGATAACCCACAAATTGTAGTTTTGTGTCACCATAAAGTGTATGTTTGTGTTAGAAACGTCCAACTTTGTTATAATTTTATTTTTTCAATTTATTTTTTGCATTGGAGAAAACATTTCTCCATAAATTTGGGGGATCACGATGTTTGAGAAGATTGTTAATAAATTAAAGTACTGAATTATCATTATATAATTAAATAGTATGAAATATACACACACATGTGTATGGAAATTAAATTAAATAATATCATAATTTCGCATAATAATCCACTAATATCGACTCTACACGATAAATAAATTCATATGAAATCATAGTATAAAATTAATTATATATAATTTAATGGTCACATTAACTATCTAGAGACTTTCCGATAAGTCCCATGTGTTAGACAGCGGCACTAAAGTGCTTTTTTTTCTTCTACAACACTTTCTCTATTTTTTCCTTTTTATTTTTATTTTATAAACATTTAAATATTTTATTATTTTTCCACGATTCTCGTGAGTATTCCTGTAATTTAGTTTATAAAAAAGAATTGAATAATTCAAGATCAACTTTTGCTAATTTATTACGTGTAATTTTGTATAAGAACTTATTAATATATTTTATTTCTATATATGTATATATAATTATGGTATTTTCTGTCAAAAATTAAGAGTATGACAAATTTGGCTAAACAAAATTTTGTACCACTATTTTGTTTTTAATTATCAATTTACTACCGCTTGTTTTCATAAACATTTATTTGTAACTTTATTAAATAATTACATAAAAGGCATATAATTTACATTGTTAGTTGATTTCATACATCTTGAGTTTTTGGCTTTAACTACTCCATTTATTTCATACATATTGATTTTTTTTCAGATTTTACTTATATTGATAAATTATGACATTTTAGGTAATTTCTATTAAAATTAAGATTAAACTGAAATTAACTATTACGTGAATAAAACATCAATATATTTTAATTTTTACACCTACTTCCATTAATTAAACTATTTAGAGTCTTAAAAAAAGTATTTAAAAAAAAACTAAAATGGTTGAAGTCCAAGGTGTGTGGGTCACTTTACACTTGTCAAAGCAACTGAGGTCTCAAATTTTAAAAGTATATTACAATCAATAAAAATTAAATTAAATTGGATTAAAAGCAAAGGACAAAAGAGTCAATGTCAATGCCGACCTTGTGAATGTTACTTTTTCTCGTGTTACGTAAGATGGTTTAGTTGGTTCAACGGTTAAAGTTAAACCATACTAAAAACGATTAATTTACTCTAAATTAATTATTTATTCATCTATATTAATTAGCGTGGATAAACCTAGGTTACACGGAAACTCCAATCAGGGTGCGTTTCCTACTTGGAAACGTTTCGGAAACGGAAACGCAGTGGAAACGCCATGGAAACGCATGGAAACGCGTTTTCTAGAATTCTCTATTTTGGAAACGTGTTGGAAACGCGTTTCCTGAAATTCTTTATTTTGGAAACGTTAGTTTCCAAAACGGAAACGCGATGGAAACTCTTTTTTTTTAACATTTAAAAAAAAGAAAAAATTTAAGGATATATATATATATATATA
>ASZG01036158.1:0-20285 GCA_000411095.1 Aethionema arabicum
CGGCTTCCTCGCCTGCCACGTGGATGGTTTTCTATCCTCCTTGGAGATGACGTGGCCTTGCCACGTGGATGGTTTTGTATCCTCCTTGGAGATGACATGGCTTTGCCACGTGGATAGTTTTGTTTGATGTGTTTGATCAGCTTTGATTTTCTTCCACATATCTTCTATTGTCTCGTTATCATCGGTTGCATCATCTATTTAATTGAAGTTAATTAAAATCTTGATGACTTTCTGATAAAATTTTTCATTTTATATAATTTTAAATTTTAAAATTCCAAATGAAAATATGTTTAACCAAGTTTTATACTTTCTCTATTTCAAAAAAAAATTACTTTTTAATAATTGTTTCAAAATAGCTATTTTTTTAGTATTTTAAATGATAAATATGTCAAATACCTAAATTCCACAAAATAGTTAAAAAAAAAGTACTCCATAACAAAATTGCAAGAGAGAGAATTTGATTTTAACAAAAATTAACAAATTATTTAATAATTAATTACCGTCTCTTAATTTGTGTGTAAATTTTGAAAAATCAAGTATTTTATATATTTCTATGCTTAAAAAGTGAATAGTTATACCTAATTTTAAGAAATAAAATTAAAGATATTTCTGTATAACAAAAGGTTAAAGATAATTTCAAGAAAGTAAATTATCTTTTAAAGTGGGAGAACTAAATAATAAATAGTACAATCCGTAGTGTATATAGACTTATTAATTAGGTGCATACCACTAGATGGACTTATGAGATCAACGGTATGCTTCTCCGGCACCGTTGACGGAAAAAGAAACTCCGGAGATATACACTTTTCATCTTCGACTATTGTATTGTAACCATCATGATGATCATCATCATAATGATCATAATGATCATCATCATTATCATGTGTAGGACCCTCCGGAGGAGGACGAAAGAGAGAATCGGAGGCGGCTAGGGCAAAGATTGTGCCGGTGATTAAGAAGAGAGGATTAAGAGGAGGAAATAATCGAACTCCGGCGACGGAGAAGTTGAAAGCTGATCGGAGCATCAAAGAGAAAGCTCCGACCAAACCAGAGGAGATAATCCATGCTCTTGATGTTAACATTAATTAACTCTTTTTTGTTTTTTTTTTTGCTCTTTTGTCTTTTGAGGCAATCTCTTTACACTAAACACTTTGTGTTATATATATTGAGTTTAGTTTTATTATGTCGACATCTTATGAACTTATATTAACATTTTGTTTTTCTTCCAAATTTAGATTAAGTTAATCAAATTTTAAATAATTATTAATATATGTATATATATACACATATTGAGTCAAAAAAATGAGGGGGAAAAATTGAGTAAAAAAATTATAAAAAATATATATACACACATATCAAAGCCTATGTTATTTGAAAAAAAGTATAAGTCAACCAAAATTAAAAGAAAAATTTCATATATTTTTGAAAAAAATGTATAAATTTTGCTACATATTTTTTCAAATTTTTCTTAATATTTTATTAAGCAAATATTTAGTAATTACCACAAAGCTATGAAGTATGTCAACAAACTCATTTTTTCTTCCAAATAGGCAATTTCTAAACGCATTTAAAAGAGATATATTTATTTATATTAGTAAAATTAGAAAAGTGGTATTTAATAATAAAATAAAAACAATTCCAATAATAAACTGATAATTTGCTTTAAATTTAGATATTGATTACTTATGGCTTTACAAATTTGTATTCTATCTTACCATGTACTAACCATTTTTCACGTTTGCCAAATTTATTTGTGTAAATAGTTAGAAACGTTTTTTGATTAGTGTAACTATATATGTATTATATATAAATGATATAGTTCTTATAAACTATTAAAATAACACTTATAAAACGTACCATATTTTTTTTACTATTAAAAGTATTTAATTTTGTCTACATGTTGAGATCTGCATGTAGAGACTAGATTTAGCTAATAAAGATGCAATTATGTGCGTCGTTATAATTAAAAAAAAGGTCAGAAAATAAATTAATTATATATATCGATTAATATATAAACCATGTCAACATTTATTTGCTTATTTGATAAATATTTATATCTCAGTGTCTCATTCTTTGAAATTTGAATAGATCTTAATCTTTATTTTATAATTTCTTGTTGGACTTTACAGGATAAGGCCTAACAATATTTTATTAAAGACGACAAATAAATTATTAAATTATATAAATCGTTTTAAAGATATATATATAATATATATATAACATTATTATATTTTAATTTTTGGCGTACCTACAAATTAATATCTGACGTGGATAGATATTTTGAAATTTAAGCGAAGTTTATAAATTATATTTCAGTGACTATATGAATATAATACTTTAATCTATGTACTTTTTTTTAATTCATATCAATATCTTGTTGCATTTTATTCATTGTTATATATGAGCCAGGTAAGTTAGATATGGACCTTATTAACTACATTTTTTTTAATTAAATAATTGATAAAAAGACAAGGTTGGTCAAGGACTCAATGTAGAAGTTTACTTGATTACTTTTAATATAAAGATCAAAAGAGCCAATGAAATATTTGGCATGCTTACATATGTATCTAATATTATATTGTAATATATATATATAATAAGCATGAACTTAGTGTACAAGTATACCAAGTCAATAATATATAGTATTATTTATACTCCTTGCGTTGCATGACAATAATGTGTAAATAATTACATACTGTAACATTATATTAAAATTTATATATTATATATTAATTATAGATTGCTAAGTTTGATGAAATTTTAAAATTAAAAAAATAATGAGATGAAATTTCGAGGTAGCAGAACATGTTGATAGTATTTGCATCATCAAAAGATTTCATTTTGTCAACATATCTATATATATAGCATCATCATCATTATCATCATAATTATCATCATCATCCCGAGTTATATGAGTCATATCAAGCCTCAAAGACCAATTTAATTCAGTACTGATTTAAATGTTTGACTTTATAGATTTTCATTTTATAATATCTAAAAATTAGTATACTACTAATTAATTATAAAAACATCTTTAAATCTAGAATTTTTGATTTTTTCAACTAATACATAATTCGGTACTGATTTATGATTTTTTTTGTTTCTTCTTCATTTACTTTAAAAAATTTCTGACTTGATTTTCATTAACTGTACTTAGTAAATCTATTTTAAACACTCTAAACTAATTTTTATTTTTTTCAACCACTGAAAAAAGGACCAAAAAACTTAGTAAATACCTAATTAAGAATAACAAAGGATTAGGGTTTTTGACTTTTGTGCAATTTTTAGCATAATCCTAAAGAGAAATTAAAAATACTAAATAGGAATTAAGAGTGGTTTATATAAATAGTTATTTGAAAAAAAAACAAATTCTAATAATAACCTTAAAAGATATCTTTCTACGATCTTTTGACTGATTTGTTTTCCCAACTTTTCTTTTAATCTTTCTTTCCTCAAAACAAATCTTTCAAATTCTTCGTGTTGTTCAACAAAATTTCTTAAAATAATATATTAAAAAAGAGATTTTATATAATCTCTTTTTTAATTTTTATCACTCTAATGGATTTTATTGGTTAATTCCGTCGCGATTACGGTACAAAAAAAATCGTTGAATTAAGTCGTGATGTCGACCGGGAGGCTCTGCGGCTTCACGCCGGTAACCTTCTGTCGCAAACTCTCAAGAATGCAGGTTTGTGTTTACATCTTAAAAATCGTTATTTTTTTTTAATATTTTTGTGATTTTCTTTAGGAATAATTTTAATAAGAAGAAAAATATTCAAAATAATTTTTGGCATTTTATACCCTTCAAAATATACATGACAAAAAAATGAATATTTTTTTGACATTATTCAAAATATTTATAGTTCCATAAAAATGATAAATTAGGTCAATAATTTTATTTTATATGTATTTTTGAACTATTTTTTTTAGATTCAAAATACATAACATTATTAGTTAATTACAAAGTAATCGTTAACATTTTCAATAGCATAAGGTTTAAAATGCCGCCAGTAGCGGAACTAGTTGACATAAAAAAACTTATAACCTAAATTTGATCAAATTTTGTAATTGACCCACGAAAAAAAAGTTGACCCCGTAAATTTAAAATTAACCAATATTATTTTCGAAAAA
The DNA here is from genome assembly GCA_000411095.1 of Aethionema arabicum. NCBI lineage: Eukaryota > Viridiplantae > Streptophyta > Magnoliopsida > Brassicales > Brassicaceae > Aethionema > Aethionema arabicum. Next base: position 4,132 of record ASZG01036158.1, read on the forward strand.
AATATTATAACCCATTAACAAATTTTTCTGACTCTGTCACTACTGCCGTTAAAAAATAGGTTTAAAATGGTGAAAAATATTCAAAAATGTTCGTTTTGTCAAATTTATTCCCTCTAAAAATGTATAAAATATCGAAAACATATTTTAGATAGGGTTTTGTTGTGATATTATACATTTTCTTTACATGAAAAAAAGAATAATTAATTTTCTTGAAAATATTGGTATTGTTGTTGTTAGGTCGCAAGACGACTTGCTTTAAAGAGACTTATTAGAGGGCCACATGATTTTAGACGTGGCAAAACATCAAAAAATGTTGAAAACAAGAACAAGAAAGAGACAAAACACAAAAATTCACAGATTTCTTCACCTGAAACATCTCCAGAAAACATCGATGCTACGAATAAAAGTGATGTTGTTGATGGTGTTCTTGATGAGGCTGATGTTGCTGCATTGACTCCATTGTCGGTAAAAGAAGAAAAACAAGTGAAAACACCAAGACTTAGTAATGTTGAAGATTCTCCAAAATGTGCAGTTAATTTTATTTTAATGGTGGAATTGAGAAAGAATATATTCGCTTTTAGAGATATGATTGATTTGCCTCCACTTTATGGTACTTTATCTGTCACAGAGGTAACAACAAAAAAAAACAATTATTTTACCTAACGTTTTAGTTTTTTTCCCCTTAGTTAAAAAACGAATAATAACAAGTAAAACCATTCTCAACTTTTCTCATATACGAAAAATTTTTTTATTAAAAAAAAAGATGAATAATATATTTTTCAATGGTAGTCTTCATTTTCTTCTTCATAAATATACTTTTTAAATTTGAAAAACATAAATAATTTTTGTAATAAAAGACGAGTATTGGAGATATCTTAATACATGTTATTGTCAAAACAAAATCCAAGGTTTTTGTCAAATTATTCTCCATGATTTTTTCACCAAATTCTAAATCTCAATATTCTTTTTCTATCAAATTTATTCTCTAGGATTTGTTTCGAAAAAATACAAATTTCAGTAGTTTTCGCCGTCATCCTTTTAATTATTGTAAACTCAACAATGTATTCACCAAAATGTTATGTTGGAACCATATTATTGTTTCATCATATCATCAAATGGACATGTTTTAAAAATAAAAATTATCAATATATAACATATTAGTTACTAATTTTCTTTTTGAAAACTATAGTTAAATTTTATATCTAAAGATATTATCAAACCACTTAATTTTATCGTCACCATTAACAAAACTCGGTCACTAACCATTGAATTTGACATAAAAACGACAAATCAAACATACTTTTTAATTATCAGATTAAAAAAAGGTTAAAATCTTGATTAATTGTTTTTTTTTTTTTTTGAGTTTTTAGATAATTGCGCATACAATGAAGGATCTGCAAAAGATATCTCCGGAGATAGTGACGATTAACAAGTCTTTTGACATGGAAGGAGCTGATATGGATAAGGTAAAAGACATTAGATGAGATTTGTATGATTAAGTGTATTTTTGATGAGTAGTATTGTTGTTGATGTGATATTGATGAATACCAGAAATGCCCCCAAATGAAAACAGATGTTAATATTCTTCTACGAAGATCTAAGAGCTATTGGAGATTCTTGGATCATGGACCGTGACTGGATCGATCGCTCTAATTACAAGAACAGTGGTGTCGGAAGAAACAAGTCAGATCGTCTAGGTTTCGTTTCTTCTTCTCTTACACAACTCTCTTTCATTTCTTTAGACTTCATTTACTAATTTTTGCAACAAAACGTAATGATCCATTACGTTTTAAACGCAAAAAGATATTATTTTTTTACATAAAAAATTAACAAAATCACGTTTTAAACGCACAAGAATGTTTTTTTTTCTTTTCTATAAAGTAGTAAAATCGCGTTTAAAACTAAAAAAATGGTATTTTTCTTCCTAAAGATAGCGAAATCATGCATGTTTTAAACGCAAAAATATGTTAACTTTTTGAAAATAAGAATAGCTAAATCATGTTTTTTTTAAACTCGTTTAGTTGTAGAGTTATGTTCTAAACATTAAAAAAATGTATTTTTGTTGAAAAAAAATATTTTCGTAAGTTTTTTATTAAACAAATATAAACGTAAGTAGTGTAGTCTTCATCTTTTTGTTTAAAAAAAACTCTTCAAATTTAAAGAATTTATGATGATTTTTTTTTTTTTAAAAATAGTAATTATTTAAACTTGGAAATGTTCTATTCAATTAGTTACAAAAAAAAAAAGAACCATTGTAATTACATTTCTTTAAATTTAAATAAAAAAAATTAAAAACAAAATTAAAAAACAAAAGATTAGTAGCGCTTCTCTTTACAAAAATTATGATATATATATTTATCCATATATATACTTGATGTTGGTTTTAAACCAAAAAAAAAAACCAATTTCACTAATTTTAAAATTATGTCCGATTATCGATCAAAAACCTAAAAAAGTAATACTTTTTATTATTGCAGTGGAACATGTATTAGCAGCACTTGATGGATTGATAAAAATGACAAGAAAAAGATTTGGTATGATGGATCTTGATTCCGATAAAGAAAAACAGAGTTTTACACCTAAAAGTGTTTCAGAAGCTAAAATCTTATCAAGATCTGTCTCTAATTATTCAGACAGTAACACTAACACTTCTTTTTATCCATCTCCATTAACACCAACCTCTGTTCTTCCTGGAACCATGGCTACCAGATCTAGCAGTAGCTCAACTTCTCCTAGTCTATGGAACTTGAGATCTCAAGCTCTTGATAAACTAAGTCCTGTCGATTTAAAGAACTTCGCAATGCAGATTTTGTCGCAGAGAGATCGGGAGAATGATAATGATCTTGACTTTAAAAATGTTATTGAAGAAGAACAAATTGGGGATTTAGGTCAAAAACAAGATCAAGAAGATTGCTCTGTTTCTGAAACAGAGCATAGAATTGAAACAGAGGATCATAGCTTTGAGTCTACTGAAACAGAGCATGGAATTGAAACAGAGGATCATAGCTCTGAGTCTTTTAAAACAGAGCATGGAATTGAAACAGAGGATCATAGCCCTAAAACAGAGGATCATAGTCCTAAAACAGAGGATCATACCTCTGCAGAATCATCTTCTGAAATGACGAAAGTACCCCCACCGCCTCCACCGCCACCTCAACGGTCACAAACGCAATCTCAACCGCTTCAAACGCTAAAAAAGAAACCTAATAACCCTCTCTCAACCCCACCGGAAAAAAAATCTCCGGCTCCACCACCACCACCACCGTCAAAATCACAAGAAACCAACCCTTCTTGTCCATTTCCGAGATCGGAAGGAGAAAACGCTCCGTCAACGCCGCCGCCTCCGGCACCACCGGGAAGTGGAATGTCGTTGCGTGCAAAGAAAGCAACAAGTAAACTAAGAAGATCAGCACAAATCGCTAATCTTTATTGGGTTTTAAAGGGGAAACTTGAAGGCCGTGGCGGCGTAGAAGCCAAAACAAAATCAAGTAAAGGACAAAAGAATGTTGCAGAGAAATCTCCGGTTACTAATAAAAAATCAGGAATGGCTGATGCCCTAGCAGAGATGACCAAAAGGTTAAATTAATTACTTGCATCACAAGTTAACCCCACATAAACCCTAATTTTCTCCTAAATCAGTTCTTTAACGATAACTTTCTGTGGTTTAGGTCGGTTTATTTCCAGCAAATTGAAGAAGATGTTCAAAAATACGCGAAATTAATCGAAGAATTGAAATCTTCAATAGTTAGTTTCAAAACTAGAGACATTGAAGAATTGATTGAGTTTCATTCCAAAGTTGAATCTGTTCTTGAGAAGCTAACTGATGAAACACAAGTACTAATTTTTATCAACTCAATCTTCAAAAACTTTGAATTTTACGCGAATTTTAAGCGAATTACACGAAATCTTCTTGGTTTAAACTGAAATTTTCTTGTTAAATGTTTGTTAGGTACTTGCGAAATTCGAAAATTTCCCTGAAAAGAAGCTAGAAGCAATAAGAACAGCAGGAGTTGTGTACAAGAAGTTACATGGGATATTAACTGAGCTCAAGAACTGGAAAATCGAGCTGCCATTAAACGATCTTCTCGACAAAATAGAAAGATATTTCAACAAAGTTAAAGGAGAAATCGAATCAATCGAAAGAACAAAAGATGAAGATGCTAAAATGTTTCAGAAATATAACATAAATCTTGACTTTGAAATCCTTGTTCAAGTTAAAGAAACCATAGTTGATGTTTCATCAAATTGTATGGAGTTAGCATTAAAGGTAACTAACTATTACAGTTTTTAAACTCGAAATTTCGATTTTTTTTCGCGAAAAACTAATTTAAAGTCTTGATTCTTGTTTCAGGAGAGAAGAGAAGCTAATGAAGAAGCTAAGAAAAGTGAAGAGATTAGTACAAAAACAGTGATGAATATGAAAGAAGAAAGAGCAAAGAGATTATGGAGAGCTTTTCAATTTGCGTTTAAAGTTTATACATTTGCAGGAGGTCATGATGAAAGAGCAGATCATTTAACAAGACAACTTGCTCATGAAATTCAGACAGATCCTCAATCTGTTCCATAGATTGTGTCTTGAAAGATACAGTTTTTTTTTGTGGGTTTAATTTCTTTGGTTTTGATTTTGGATCAAAACAGAGGAAAGATTTTGTCTTGTATATGTTTAAGCAAAGATGTTGAGAAGAAGAAGAAACAAAAAAAGGTCAACGCATAGATTCAAAAGTATCCATTAAAGTCAACGGGATAGAGTTTTTGTTGAAGAACTTTGTCTTTAGTGATTGTTGTCTCTTTGTTTGTATGTTCTTTTGCAACTTCATAGATCATTTCAATGTCTTCTTCTTCTTCTTCTTTTTGAATGAGTTTTTGAGGGGAGAAAGCTATTTTCTTCGTTTGTCTTTCATCTTCTGTGTTTAGAATAAAACCTGTGAAGAATCAAATGATGATTTCACCAAGAAATGGATCAATTTGGGGAAAAATTGGTAAAAAAAAGCTTGAATTGATGGGTTTTGTAATAGAAGATGGTACCTATCTTTCTCTTTTGTGAAGAAGATTCTTGTAAATCTTGATGGATCCATTCTGTGTCTACTTCCATTAGAGGAAAAAGCTTGAGAATTGATAGAGAAACATAAAGATGTGGTCTTTTTCTTTTCACTTAAAAAGAGAAAAAAATCTTTAAAAGTTGGTGTAAGAAATAAATGTTTTGTTTAATAGACTTTCTATGACTTAAATTTCATTGGTTGGTTGATTGAATTTTTTTAAAATAAAATATTATATGGCTCATCATTGTTCAAAATTCAAGTTTTTTTTAAAATCCAATACATTTGAATTTTGAAATACTCTTTTATTTCATAATCACAAATTGATAAATTAATTTCCAAAAATGATTGCACCACTATAATCACACTCATTTTCATTAGAAAAAAACACTAAATTTAGATATCGTTTAATTAGAATTTATCAAAAGTTCAAAACATAAGCATTAGATTTTTAGACAAACTTTGACTAGTATCACCTAAGTAGACAGCTGTCACCAGCCATACTATATTGTATTACAGCTAAATTGATTATAACTCAATGAACTGAACTGGCTCAAGAACGATTGATTACAGACCACGAAAAGCTCAGATAAAGTCTCAATTAGTTCACCGGTGTAAGCTCAGAATTTGAAATCTTTCTTCTTCTTGCCTTCTTTATCATGCATTTTCCTCTTCCTTTTCTTTTCGTTCTGTAATTATTCAAGTTTCATACAAATGTTAGTTACAAGAAAACAAAGTAACTGTTTTGAGTTTTATCGAAGAAATAAATGGTGTACCTCGGCAACCATGTCACTGAAGTCTTCTCGCTGACTACGCAGTTTCTCCTCTTCCCTTGCCTCTTCGTATCTTTTAGAAGATTATGTAAGATTTGGTTAGATCTGGTGTGGTTATTGTAGGAATACAGAAGCAGATATTTAGGGGTTTTTGTTTACTTACTTGGCAGGTAAAACGTTGTCCATGGCTTCGAGTTCTTCGGGTTGTAAACTGACATCAACTCGGTCTGTCTTTTGTCCTCTCAGCAAATCAACCTGTTCAGACCACGTGATTAGTATTTCTCATGCATTTTCTACTACTTATATCAGTTCTATTTTATGTTATGCAATACACCGATATGTAATTGAAGTGCAGATTTGCTTACCCTTTTGGCTCCTGTCTTGTCTTGAGTTCCAGTGTTTATAACATATGTATGAGTGGTTCCCAGCAATGTTCCAGGAGCAACATGTTCGCCCTTCTCTTCAAGTACCTTCACAACATAAAAAAGTAACCATAAGGAAATATCAAATGAATATAAATCCTAAAAGCAAGAAAATAAAGTGAAATTAAGATTTATCAATACGAGGTTTGGTTTCACACCTGATAAAGAGGCCTGTCAGACTCCTTTTTCTGTTCCTTTCGAAGTTCTATAGCATCAGGAGTTTCAATGCCAGTAGGAGTGCTAAACACAAGGAAAAAACGGTAGAGTTTAGCTTCTTATCTCTTCAAGATTAAAAAAAACTACGAAAAAAATATGCCCCAGAGAGAAATCAGTACCTTGAGAGTGTATCCACAGATTCAATACCATCTTCCAGTTCTTCTTCTTCCATGTCTTCTTCTTGTTCCTCTTCCTCCTCCTCTTCTTCTTCTTCTTCCTCTTCCTCTAAATCACCCCAGTGTCTACTCTTGTCAATAGGCTCCTCCTACAATATTGACCATATCAATTCATCAGATCATTTAAATTAATTTGATAACTAATATACCAGCATGAGTGGAATAATATGGAGTTATTTAAGCAGTGTGAAAACACTTACATCATAGTTAGGCTCATCTTGTTGCTGAACGCCAAAGACATCTCCATACAATGGACGTCCGAACTGTATAACACATAATGAGAAGCAATAAACAATTTAGTGAATGAAATGAATTGTAGTTTAAAAAATGGACTAATCAATGGGAACGCATTTAAAAGGCTTACTTCATCCACTGGAGGTTTCCCCCAGCCACCAGGATGATAACCAAAGCTAGCTCCAAGTGGAATCGGAGCATTTAAACCAGGTATTTTCAGATGTGGATACGATGGTGGAGGACCATATCTCTGTTGAACACGTGTGAAAGTTAAGAATAGTAGTACAGAAATCAGAATCAAGACAATCTACAAAAGTTACCTGCATATTAATAAGCCATGGGGGAGGAGCACCTTCAGGCATACCAAGAGCTTCCTTTAGTCCATGTGACAAATTTCCTGGTTTCATTTCTCTCAGCTTAACCTAATAACAAGATGGTAATTAAATTCAAGTATACAAACGAAACCAAGCCATATAATATCTGAAGAAATTGCAAGAAAGGTCATAAAGAATATACGTCAAATTCTTTCCCTTCAAAATACAGATCGCCATGAGATGTCAGCTTAGGCTTTGTTTGGTATTTAAAGAAGGCATCATGGAGGACCTGTGAAAAGACAATAAAAAAATTGCATATTAGTTATCGAAAGAACATGTAAAATGTCCTCACCAGTAGTCACCACAGAACATAGATCTAATCAAGGAAACCTGATAGTCGATGTCCATTTTTCCCATCTTTGGTTGCATACGTTCACGTTGCTTTTGCTTTAACTTCTTACCATCTTCTTTCTCAATATAAGCCTGCAAATGATACACCCACGAGGATTAGCTTTGGCCAGTAGAAGATATTAGCAATTTATCCCTAGACTGATTCAACTAATACAAGGACAAACAGTAACATCCAAAGATGAGACAATTAAATTGAAGAAGCATGGTTTGAAATTTGAAGATTCATGATGTATTATGATAGAAGACTAGATATACACAAAACACTTGACTGAAATTGGGCAAAAATTAGAATATGTCAAAACAGCCATAGAATGAAATATTTCAGATATTTACTAGTGCTATTAAATTTATCGCCTATATGAAAGACTGAATTTCCCTATAAAGTCTTGAAACGTTGAAGCGCAAGTACTAATATATTACTGAATAACCCAATCTTTAACTCAAACGTAAAAACTAAAGACCTTATATAAAATATGAGTAGGTAAATCAAAGAGTAAAATCATGCTATTCATGAATAAAATACCTGTCTAATCTTCTCAATTCCAGTTGCAGCAATAAAATCAGGAAGATGAAATGGCTGCTTCTCTATACCACGTTTTCCCTGCATACAAAAAACCCCCATTGAGATGCCACTAGCTTACGAAAGAGAGAGAAAACACAATTGCTTTACGAAGAAAGAAACTTGACTGAACCCTAAGATTAAAGAAAACCAGATGCACCAAAAAGCAAGTTCGTTGGAAAGACAGCAAAGTAGAAGCAATAACGAAAACATAGCTTCAGAAGCAGAAGATATGCATAGCATGCCTAGCTACAACACTGAAACATTTTTCCCCAAAAGGCATGATTTAGTCTAAAAACAACAGTTTTTATAGATAGATTAAAATAATGAAGAGTCCTCTTCAGAGACACCTACAAGTCCAGGCTTCATGGTTATCACAGGCGTCCCCCCTGCAAGAAGCACATATATGGGTATAAGGAAACTTAATTGACATGATGAGCGCTATCATTTTGATTTAAAACTCCTATGTGCTACACCCAAGACAACATACACACATCGTTAACTACAGCATCAATTTTGAAAGATCACAAACCTGCAAATATTTTCTCTTTTGAGACCAGTGTCTTGGCACAGGAACTGTATTCCTATAAGATTTCAAAAACACCAACAACTTTGGATCCGCTGAAGTTGCATCCCAGACCTAAACATTTCAACCACATCAGTTAGATCAGAATTATAGAGAGCTACATAAGAAGGGCTTAAATAAAAAACAAGGGATATCATGTTATCAAATCATCAACTGAAATGCCAAGTTAGAATGTGAAGATCAAACTTAAAACTTCAAACGCTACAGCATTAAAACTTCTGGTCTTACAAATACAGATCACGTAGATCATAGGATGATAAACCCAGTATCAAATAAGAACCTAGCTCAAGCATCCTACCCCTACCCCATAGCTCAACTAGAACATGATGTGGATGCAGTTTATAAAGTTATGTATGAGATGATTAAAGGTAACCAAAGAAAAGTTGGAATGCTACTCAGGCTGTAGGAAACAACAAACACAGGTCCTGTAGATAAACCATGCGTTCAAGAAGATAAAAGGACAGTAATATATTGTTACACAGTATATAAAAATACGCCCATACCTCAACCACATCCGGCCTAGCGGAAACCTGCTTCAACTCAGCAATCTTCATTCTCCGTTGAAGCTAAAAAGACAAAGAAGTTTAAAAACTTTAGTGCTTAAAGTGGTGGCAGGGAAATTGGAACAGGACAACTAACTACAGAACTGAACTAGTTTCAAAATAAACCTTTTTCTTCTTATTAGATATGCCTTTCTCCTTCTGCTGGTTATCCTGTTCTTCCTCATCTGAATCTGAGTCGGAATCAAGCTTCTTTTTCACAGCTGCTTTGTCCTCCGATTCATCCTTCTTAACGTCCTCCTACAAATCAACTTGTCGTTAAGATTTAAACATCGACGAACTTTGAAGTGACCATCAGGAACCAAAATATTCGTACCTCAGAGGCAACGGATTCCCGAAAATTAAACTTCTCGAAGATTTTCCTAAATTCATCCTCAAATCCATCTTCTAATTCTGGCTGTTCTGGAACGTACTCTATCACAACCTCTTCAGCAACCTACGAAAAAAACAAACATCAGTAAAGACAATGAAAACACCAATTAAACAAAAACAAAAACACATCATAAACCCTAGAAAGCAAAATAAACGCACAGATAACACACATGAAAAACCCTAAAATATCCAATCCCGTGAATAGAAGACGCACAAAGAAGAACAACACAAATCCAACCTGTTGCTGCGGATCCGCGTTCTCCTTCGAATCAGAACCACCTGAAACATCTCTCTCATCTACATCAACCTCAACCTCGGATCCTTTCTTGTTCTTCTTCTGCTTCCTCCTTCGACGTCGCCGTTCAATCTCCCGAGACTTCTTCACATTAGCGCTAGGGTTAGATAAGGTATCACCGTTTGTAGCAACGCCATTATCGTGCGCAACAAGGGTTTCCACAGTCATGTTCGCCGGAATCTCACAAGAGTAATGTAAAGGAAAAAAAGAAAGAAAAAAAATAGAGGAAACAAAGAAAAATTATACAGAAAATATAAAATACACGCGAAATATATAAGGGCACGAGAGGCGGTTGAATTATGTGTACTTTACTTTTTTATCGTATAGTTCTTTAATTACAATGATTAAACTACACATAACCCGCGTTTGCAAAACGGCGTTTTGAGAAAACGGCGTTTTGGAGAAAACGGCGTAAATGTACAACAACATAACCAAAAAAACACTCTTCACATATTTTCCCCCATCACTAACATTTACCTACCTTCTAATATAGAACTATTCCAAGACGAAAGTGACAAAGACAAAGAGTTAGATTCTCTAATCTGCTCAAACGTAGGATGATGATACGACGACGTTCCATACCAAAACTCATGTGAACTACGTGAACCCATCTTATTCAACATCCAAGCCTCAACATCTTCACTTTCCCCCTCAAATATCTCTGCTTTCTCACCTTCAAAAACCTGAACCACTTGCCTCATCGCTGGTCTCTTCACAGGATCTGGATGTGCACAAAGCAGACCTAACTGCAACACTCTCTCTGCATCAAACCCGCCTTCTCGATTCATCGTCATCCTCGGATCAAGCGCCCGACAAATCTCCCCACTTTCCATTAATCTCCATACCCAATCCATCAATGGCTTCTTCCCTTCTTCAATCGGTCTTCTCCCACACATAACCTCAAGAACCAAGATCCCGTAAGCAAACACATCGGTCTGCGTCGAAGCACGTCCTGTCCTAACCACTTCCGGAGCTAAATAACCCGCTGTACCGACCACCCGTGTGGTTCTCGCTACTTGCTCATGTCCATGTACTCTAGCTAAACCGAAATCACTTAGCCTTGGAGTCATATCTTGATCAAGTAACACATTACTTGCTTTTATATCTCTGTGTAAAACCTTAGCTTCCCATCCTTCATGTAAATACAAAACTCCTGCAGCTACGCCTTTGAGAATTCGAATCCTCTCATCGCAGCTAAGTGTAGTCTTTGCGTCACACTCGAATATCCATTTATCTAAACTACCATTCTCCATGTAATCATAGATTAACATGAAGCTACCTATCTCCTTTTTACACCAACCTCGTAACGACACTAGATTTCGATGCTTTAACCGTCCTAGACTCGAAATCTCAGCTACGAATTCGCGCATACCGTCACTACTCTCTTGTGAAATCCGCTTAACTGCAACCTCTACTCCTCCTAGTAACACACCTTTGTACACTTTTCCATTGCCACCAATCCCAATTACATTCTTTTCATTGAATCCATTAGTTCCAGATTCAATATCTTCATATGAAATTCTATGTGGCCAATACTCCATTTCCCAATCCTCCATTTCTGCTCTCTTTCTTGCTCTCTCACGTCTCTTTCTCACCACAAGAAACAACACTAAAACAATTGAAGCAAGAACTAAGAAACAGATCAATGTCAACACTGAAATGAACCATGTGGATTGAACAACAAAGTCTTTTGGAAGAACAAATGAAGGTAAACCTGTAGTGATTAAACTCTCACTTAGTGAGAAATTTGAATTACTAAAACTCCAAGATAAGATCAAATGGCGTTGAACTAAAGCTCCTGTAGCTGCTGTGAATCCAATGTACATTTCGTCTTCGATAATTTCAGAGAGATTTAGAGGAATTGAGAGTAATGGAGTCTTTGGACGAGTTTTACCTGCAACTTGCATAGTAACATTGACTGTGAAATCTCTGTAATCGATCCAGACTTGGTAATTTCTGCCATCGTTAAGCTTCAATCGATTAAACTCTCGATGCCCGTTTTTATCGTCTGACCAGTACCCAGATGTGGTGGAATTGATTGAAGTAAGGGAGTTAACATCGATTCCAACGTGATTATTATCGATGTCGCTGAATTCTTGATTAGAGAATACATCGAATTCGATTCCGAAGATGTGGTTGTTAGGGTTACCATTGTTAGTGAAATTGAAGAGACCTAGATGTTGAGCTGAGCTTGAACCATTGATTCCTGTAAAAGGTACGAAGAGGAAGACGATTCCATGACCAGGAAGTATGTTTTTGAACGGAGCCATGGAGAAGATGAAGGAAGTGGAGAAAGGAAGTGCAGATGAAGTTACTGGATCTCTTGTACGGACGATTTCACTGTATAGAGCTCTACCGATTGAAAACGAGGTTTGATTTGTTAAGGTGAGGATTCGGGACTCGATTGTGGCGTTACCAAAGAGGGAAACGCGAGAGGAGGAGGAGGAGGAGGAGGAGGAGTTGAAGCCATTGAAGACGAAATCGAGAGATGAAACTTGATTTAGAGTGATGAGAGAGATGGTTAGAAGAAAGAGGAAGGATTTGCAGAGATCCTCCATGAGAGAGGAAGAAGAAGAAAAAGAAAGTTACGCTTGTGGTTTATTTGAGGATGTATTTGGTGATTATAGCAACGAGGACAGTTGTTGAAAACGAAAGTTCAAAGCATTTTTTATTTTTTATTTTTTTAATTTTTATTTTTATTTTTATTCTTTTATTTACTGTTTTTTAGGTCAAAGTTTATGACTTTTTTGTATTTGGATTTGTACTTTGTACTCTTTGGTCTAATGATTTATATTATAAAATAGAAATGGGGAGACTTTTGTTTTTTTTTTAATATTTTTTTATTAATTTTTACTATATAAACAAATTCTTTACTTATCATCTATAGCACACAAATTGAATGTATAAGAATTTGGTTTAAGTTGATTAATAAAATAACATTTGATTAAGATTAATAGTATAGATTACTACATTTTAAAAATAATTTAATTAATTGTATAAATCTAATTTCAACGGACATCTTAATCAAGTAAACGTGTCAAACATATTCTATTTTCATTAATTACACTAGAATAATTAAATTTGGAAAAATAATTAAAATATCGTATAAGTTGAATTAAAGTAAAATAATTTTAGAAACATTGCTGTTTTGAAACAATTGTCAGACTTGTATATAAAAAGGTTAAATTTTCTAAATACAGATGAAATAAGTATAATTTTTCTTAATAAACATTAAGCTATTTATTACTAGCTATTGGTTAATTACAATTTTCAAATAAGAAAAAGGTCAAAGCTTTGTGTTTCGTGTTAAATGCAAAGATAAGACTTTAAAAATGGTCCATTCACATTACCAAAGCGGGCTTATGACGGCGAGAATGTTACTTGGTCAACGTACTTTTTGCCGGAAATTAATAAATTTTTAATTTTTTATTTGTTATACCATAATGATATTATTTCTTATTCTAAATACTGAGAAAACATAAAAACAATGATACGCGTACTAAAAAAAATAATAATAATTTCATGAGTTTCATCTACCAAATCTGATATTCGGATGACGGATACAGCTGTATTTTTCTTTGGTAACGTGTTAAAGAATAAAGGGTGATTATAATTGTATAATTATTGTTAAAATAACATTTTGCAGATTGTTTAGTTTAATTTTTTGTAATACAAATGTGTTTTATTCTTATTATATTTGCTACTTGCTATCGTATCTAATATTATAATACATTATATGAATTTTATTACATATATTTGGATAAAGATTGAATTTGAATTTGAGTTTGACTAATTAGAAATTAAAAACTTGGTAACAATCACCATCCATATGCTACCAATCTCCATCACCATATGAACATTAAAAAAATAACTCAAATATTATGGACCACTATAGAGACATTTATTATTGAAGTCACCCATTAACGTTACAATTATAATAATTAACAATAACGAAGTTATTAATAATTTATAGTTATGTCACGACCCGATATAAACATGACTTCTCGTAGATAGTTGAGGCAGACAAATTATCCATAAATTATGTTTTAATTCGGTATTAGTTTTAGTTCAATCCTAAAAAGTGAATATCCATGAAATTTCGAAATAAATCAAAATTTAAAATTTAATATGCATAAAAAAAAACAGAAAAAATCACAAATATTCACCTACCAAACGTTAGTTATATGTGATATGATTTCTCTATATATAGGGATGACGACCAAAAAATGTTTGCATTTTGTATTTTTGACGAAACAAACAATGGAGAATTAATTTCACGGACAGTTTAAAAATTTTGCTACAAAATTTTGTAGAATAATATAGCGAGAAAAACCGCCAATTTTGTTTTATTTTTGCAAAAATAACAAATTCTAGTTTTTTTCGTAAAAAAAAACACAAATTCAAAAGTTTTTTTCCCAAATTATTTTCCAATGTTCGTTTTGCAAAAATACAAAATACAGAAGTTTTTCACCGTATATACTATTAAGGTATATATTTATATATAGAGGAAACAAAGAAAAATTAAACAGAAAATGTAAAATGACACTTATATTTCTTTTGGAAGAAGAAATGAAGGTAAACCAGCAGTGATTAAACTCTCCACTTAATGAGAAATTGGAATTACTAAAACTCCAAAATAAGATCAAATGACGTTGAATTAAAGCTCCACTAGCTGCTGTGAATCCAATATACATTTCATCTTCAATAACTTGAGAAAGATTCAGAGGAGCCTAATCATTGGCGTCTCCTAAAGACGAACAAAGATCCTCTAGAGCCTAATCCCAACCTCAGATTCTCATCAATGTACGTGATCCGAAGCTTAACTTGGCTTTCAAAACCGTACTTGAACTCCATTGATCCTACCTTCAGTTCTGGAGGTTCAAATATCACCTCAATCCAATCACTGTCCACCACTTTCAGCTTCCCTGCCATTTTCAACACCCACAAGCAGCAGATAAGCTATGTGTCAATGTGTGTGTGGAATTAGTAATTACATTCTGTAGAATTTGTAACTCACCGGTCAAGGAGACGTCTCCTTCGAGAAAGCCAAATGCAGAAAAAGAGACTTTGTTCTTGACGATATCGGGAGATTCAATGGCTTGTATCATCTCCTTGGTTCTGAAAAAAAGACGGCCTATGGCACTTCTGTAGCCTCCTCCGGGAGAGGTGGGATTAGAACAGTACACCACATCCCAATCTGCAATAACATGTCATATCTATAATCTAATCCATCATAATGATTCCGAATTCATGAATCATGACCAGGATTTGAGGATTTAGGGTTTATAGTCAGATTTTTACTTGGGGATTTTGTAGTAGGCTACCTCTTACCTCCGAAAATGAGAGGGGATTTGACAGGTTCGTTCACACAGTACTTTTGAAGCTCACTGACTACTTGAGACACCTCCTTGTGTTGCTCCGCCCTCAGTGTCACACCTCCATCGCTATTTGCTACCTGTTCCATACCACGATGAACGCTCTTTCGGATTCAATTAACAAGTACAGGATCATCATTTACCTAAAACTAGGTCAGATCTGCAACATCAAGCGAGAGAGAGAGAGAGAGACCTTAGAGAGGAGGGAGGAAACGAGATCATCAGGTCCTGTACGGAGCTCCACTCCAGGAGCTGAAACGGAACTCACTACGAGTCTCCGTCTTCTAGTCCTATTCTGTAAATCCGATTTGTATGGAATCGAAAATTGAAGAGGCGAGATATGGATCTGAGAACGGAGTTGAGAGAAAGAAGACGCGATTGTTAGAGAAGACGAAGCAGCGGTCATTGTTGCTGTATACTCTAAAGGCTCTACACCGTAGAGATAATGGAAGGAGTGGAGAGAGAAGCACGGTTATGGCGATTTGGATAGTGCCACGTCAGAACGAAATCGAATCGGTCGGACGTGGCATTTGCTTTGCCAAATGAGGATAACCGCCACATTATTTTCATTTTTTTTACAGATCATTATTTTCATCTATTATACCAAAAGTGTGTTTAATTTAAGGGAAATTTGGCAAAATAAATATTTCATATGCCTTTATAGTATTATACACATTTGAAAGCCAGTTTTAGTTTTATAGACACCACATAATTAACAATGACGATAATGCTCTTGTAATTTATTTATACTAGATATAACCCTAAACCATAAACTCGAAACCCAAAACCCGAAACCCTAAACCTTAAACCCGAAACCCTAAACCC
>ASZG01036159.1:0-20545 GCA_000411095.1 Aethionema arabicum
TTTTGGGGGGGGGGGAGGCTGTATAAAAATTAATAAATTTGATTGTGGAATCGAAAAGAAGATGCACAAAAACAAAACCTAGAGATTCACATTCTCACAGAACCCACTTGCAACACACATGTAAAAGCATTAGAGCATTTAATGCCTGCAGCTTGGACCGACCAAATGAAATAAAAGGGAACAATATTCAAAATATATTTATAAAATATTATTCAATTTTCAACCAATCTCAAATACTATTAAAAGTATTTTTTTTCTAACTCCCTATTAAAAGTATCTATCTCATACAATTTCAAACTCAGATATTTGTTAGGACAATATTTACAATTTTAAATTGTATAAATGTATGAGTTAGGTGGTCAATTAGTATTGAATAAAATATAAATAAAAATTGAATTCAATTAAATTAAACAATAGGATATTAATTTCTAGTAATGTATTTTAGTTTAAGAAAAAGATTGAAACAATATATAATTTAGTTCTACAATGAATTTAATTTAGATTTAAAACGCATTTTAGATTGAATGAGTTTTGTTAAATGTGTGAAATAGACATTTATTATAATTATTAAAATAAATTAAATTGGATTTTAAAAAAGAGTAAAAAAAAAGAAAAGTGGGTCTAAGCCCAAATAGTGAACACGTTGCAGTCAAAGATTGGGCCAAAAAAGATTGAGAGATGAAGCAAGTTGCCAAATTGCTCACAAAATCTAATCTAGCAATTCGAATTTTAGATTATTATGGGACCCATTAAGATCTTCTTTTAAAAAATCATTAATATAAAAAGAAAATAAAGCATGTGTGACTTTTTTTATTCAATTTTATAAATAATTCTTATATCAAATTAAAAAATTTTGATAACGAAATATTATAACTTCTAACGATTGAATCTATATAACTTTTTATATAAGGGCGCGAAATTTTGTTTTTCTTCTATAAGAGCAAATAAATGAACAATAAGTTGGGCTTATAAAACGGCCCATTTAAGTAGATATGAAATTTTGGGTTTCTATGAAGCCCAATAAATAGAGAATTTTTTAAAAAATGTTCACTCTGTCACGTTAAGAGTATTTAGGACCCTCTATTTCTCATAGAGGCTTTCCGATACTTAAAACTTAAAGTGACACCAAACTTAGCGTCTTTTTGGTTTTACAGTTTCCAGAGGAGTTTGAAAATGGGAGCAGCTCAGGAAATGGTTTTACCTCCGACGCCGACAGCTTTTCCTTTTCTTCCTTCATTTAACTATTCTCCTTCCTAGGAAATAGTTTAACTATTTTACGGCGAAGATAAACTGGATTTCTACGGCGAAGGTAAGTTTGGTTCTATTTTTACGGCGAAGATAAACTGGATTTCTACGGCGAAGGTAAGTTTGGTTGTATTTTTACGGCGAAGATAAACTGGACTTTTTGTAAATTTGGTTATATTTTTACGGTGTGGTAAATTTAGTTATATTTATTTTAATAAAAGAGTTACAGCTGTTAATCACCACTGATATTTTTCACCATCGCAGCGGTAAAAGAGATCATTTTCTGGGATCATCTTCGCATACAATTTAGGACAAACTTGCAAAGCTAATAAAGTTTCTCCATAGTTCTTCTTACACTTATAAATCGTAATACAAATTTTATACACACTCAAAAATATAAATTTCCACCATCACATTTTCACCACACCATCTTCAAGATGAATGCATTTTCCTTGAGCTATTAAGTATTATATTTAATTTCTATAATTACGTATGTTGATACGTAAAAAAAATTCCTATATATATAATTTATGTTATGTTTCAAATATTTTAACTCTTATTTTATATATTGATTTGTGCATTGTACGCACGATAATAAATTTATCTTTGTATGCTATAACAAATGCAAATGTTGAATACAACCAATTCATAACAATACCATTTTTTTCATCCATTATCATTCTCTTACATATCTATGGGTAACAAAACTACGAAGAATTTAATTTTTTAATAATTTAATTTGATGTTTTCTTAACTCATAATTTAATGTTTAAAAATTACTATTTGCTCTTTTCATTATATTTTAAAAATACCATAAATTATTTTATTGTTTCAATTTGTTTTTCTTAAATAACGTTATTAATAAAGAGATAAATTTATTATCTCTTTTTTTTTTGGTAAAAAAATTTATTATCTCTTTGTTTAGTCAATAAAGATTTTCTTTTTAAATATCACTAAAACCAATATTCCATGGGTCCCATACAAATTGATTTTTTTTGACATTTTCACATATTTTAATGACATATATCAAAAAGTCTAATATAACCTTTTAAACATTTATTATTCTTAGATTCTAGTTATAAATCCTTAATTATAAAAGAGTAAAATGAGAAATAATAGTCATATATACATTAAAAAAACAACAAAACATCAATAAAAAATCAATCTAAAAAATCAACATTTATGGGACAGAGGGAATATAGAGATACACTAATTTAAAAGTACATTTATTTTTAAATAACGTGGGTTTAGATGTGTGTTAAAAAAAAGGTACTTTTATTGATTACAAATAAACAAATTGGTTTTACTTGATAAAACAATTTATTTTAGTTGTAATTTTACTGTCTCATTCATCCTCTTTATGATGTTTTTTTTAATTGATAATAATTCTATTAGTTAATAGAGTACTAAAAAACGTAATTTGAAAAATACAGTCACTAGCTTAAAAACAAAACTTTGAATTATATATATATTTTTAAATCTCCTCAATCTTGTCAAACTAATTTATTATCTATAAATAACTTTAATTAACCACAAACTAAACCACACTTACATAACCAAATTACACATTAATTATACTCGAATTAATTTCATTTTGGACCTTCCAATATTCATCACTCCATTTTTCAACTTCTCTTTCTCCACTTTCTTGTTTCTCAACAAAACTCTTTAGTTCAAAATCTTCAAAAGGCTTTTGTAAGTCACAAGCAGCTTTATCACTTGGAGACATAACTAAAGAATCATCCATACATTGTCTCAACAGTTCACCATCGTTGACCGGACAAGCCATTGACTCTGAACACACTTGTGTTGCATTTTCAGGCACTTTTATTTCAAAATCCATAAGTTTCCCATAGTTTTGTAACACATGTAACATGTAATCATACACATAGTTTATCTCTATATTCTTCATTATGTATTCAGTGCCTTGTCTTCCTATAGCTTTTGCCTGTATAAGATTTAAGAACATTTCAAAATTTACTAGATTTAAAAAAAACAATTTTATAAATATATATAGGTGTTGAATTAGGTGTTTTTATTTTGTTCACATTTTGTGAGATTATTGATTTTTTTTTAACTCGCCAAGAAAATGATTATAAACCGGTTCAATTTTTGTATAACTGAATAAAACATTTAAACCAAACACAAAAATAAATTGATTGCAATCTTAAGTTTTTGAAAGTTTTCAAATTTTTTTGACAAAATGCAGTCTAAATATAACAAAAGATGCATCAAGTTGAATTGATTTTAAATTAATTAATTCAGAAGTCAAAACACAAAATTAATATAAAAAAATATATATATATATATATTTAGTTTTATATTAGTTTAGCAATGAAACCAAAATAAACCATGAAAAAATTAACTAAAATCGTGCTTTAAAAAATAATATTTCAAACTATTAATATATTTTTCTAAATCACCAAATTTAAATTAAACCGGAATCATATCAAAATAAGACAAAAAAAAAAAAACCGGTTCGAGCATCTCAGCTTTAAATAAGTTTTGAACTATTGATTTTTTTTCTGAAATAAAATAAAATTGAAACTATAGTATAAAATATATGATATTAAATACTTACTTTTTCAGTGTTATTATTACCCCATTCGACTGCAAATTTGAGATCACCACAATTTTGAGGTCGAATTGGCCAATAATGTTGTAATGGAATCATACTTCTTGTGAAGAAATCAAAATATTCTGGTTTTATGAGTAAAGTCATACTATCACATGCTAATATATACTTTTCACTCACCGACCATGCATTTCCTTCTATATAGATCTTGTACCTTCCAAATTATCATCAAATTAAAATCATTTAATTAATCATATAATAGCATATATATATAGGTGTGTGTGTGTGTGTATATACCTATGATCACATTGATCTTCTAGATTTGATCCTTTAAATCCTGCTCTGATCTCCCTTCTCCAATCCTACAACAACATTTTTGAACCATAGGATTAAATATATATAAACGGTCTTCAAAATTGAAAATTGATGAATTTGAATTTCGATAAATTTAATTTAAGATTAATTAATGTTCATCATTAATTTGTGTGTGTATATATACATGAAATTAAAGATCATAGTGATTAAACTTTGAATTATTTTCATTTGGTGAAAATTAATTCTAAATTACTAAAATTAAATTTTAAATTATTTTCTAAATTCGATAAATTTAAATTAAGATTAATTTTTGTGTGTTATATACATGTAATTAAATATCATGGTTATTAAATTTTACATTATTTTTGTTTGGTGAAAACAACTCTAAATTATCAAAATGAGTTTTCTGTTTAAATTTTGAGATTATGATTTAATTTGTTTTTGTTTACCTTTAATTGATCTATTAAAAAATCTAGTTGTAAAAATTCAAGATTTAAAAAATTTGGTTATCAAAATCAATATTTAGAATATTATTTTAATAGTTGTGAATCTTTTTACTAAACAAGAATAGTTTAAAAATTTAATATTTAGTAATCTCATGTAATAATTATATAAATATATAATTATTTTTCCTGTATATATATAATATTGAAATATTAATACCTGATGATAAAGACGAAGCATGGGATCATATTTATCAGAATTAGCACATTTCATGAAATTTCTTCTACTAACAGAAACCATTGGATTTCCTTTCCAATAAGCATAAGGAACTCTTTCTTCCCATTTTACCCTTTTGTTTCCTTCTTTAATTGCACTACTTAACTTCTTCCACTCCTTTATATTCACCTCTGGCCTTTAACAATATATATATATATAATAAATTTATTATTATTAGCTTCATTTTAATGTAATTTCCCACAATTACGGTTCATTTAAGTTGCTGAAAAAAATAGTTTTTTCATTAGAATAAAAATATATATTTGGTTGTTTTTGTTATGTAGTTGTAAAAACTATATATAAATATACACAGACACACATAGAGATCACTTCAAACTTAATCGAAAAGTATAAAAGAAAACATTAAAATATCAATTCTAATTATAAAAGAATAAATTTCAACATATATCTAAGTAGTTCTTCATTTTTTCTACTAATATTAAAAACCTTCATTTTAATGTAATTGCACCTAACTAGATGATCTAGTTGCTGACAAAAATATTTTTTCATTAAAAAGAAACACAACGGGTGTTTACTTAATTTGGTTATAATTAAGTATTAATAAAATCAAATTTTTTTTACTTCAAAATGGATTTTTACAGAAATTTTGTAGATCCGCTGTAAATTTTGTTAAAAATAGTTTAGAATCTATAGAGATTAATTATATGTATATATATATACACACAAACCCCAAAACTTTTTGATTAATTATATTAAAAAATATATATTTTGCTATCATTGGTTCACTATTTCTGTATATTAATTACCTTAAACTACTTTTTATCAACTAAAATTACAAAATAAACAAAACATTATGTATATATATATATACTTACCAGCCCCAAAAGCTCCAATCAGGGAAAACGATGTCGTATGCATCCTTATGACTACAATAATGAAACAAAGGAGGAGGAGGCCACGTGTCATTTCTATCTTGACTAAAGTCTCTTTTCCAAATAGCAGGTTTATCATGACACATAAACAAAAGCTCAAGATCAGGTACTTGTCCAGGATACATTCTTAAAAGCTGAACTATTCCCCAAATAGTCAACACATCTCTTGATTGAAATGCTTTATCATATTGGTCAACGTAAACTTTTCCTGATTTTATCACTAATCTGAAATGTGCATAAATTTTTGCTCTTTCTAATGTTTCTCTTGTGATTTTTGTGTCTTTCCATGTTTTTAAATCTTGATGAATCCATTGAAAGTAATCAGGACATGTCTTTGAGTTTGTGTTTGATTTGAAGTTGTTTGGATAGTTTGATGAGTTACATGTAGTTTGTGTTGTGTTGGGATTGAAAATTGTGCAATTTAATGGGATTTTGATGGGTTTTGGTGTTGTTTTGTTGGTGATTCTTGTGTAGATTGATTGCATTTGGAGTCTGCTTTCACTTATTACAAACTATATCATCAAAAATCAACCAAAAACAAATATAGAATATTAATAAGTGATATTGAATTATGGAAAAATATAGTAAATGATATTGTTGAGAATGTATTTTATTTGTATTTTTTTTTATGAAATTGAAAAAATAATAAAGATCAAACTCCAAAAAGAGTTTATAAAAAACTAATAGTAAAACCGTAAAAATTAATAAGTATTGAATTATGGAAAATATTGTAGATGATATTGTATGAGAATGTTAAATAAGATTTTGAATCTAAATAGTAATGTAATAATTGAGTTTTTGTTTATTGTTATTATAAAAAAATGAACATTTTTCTTTCGTTGTAAATTTATATATAAAATAAAATAAAATCATGGGGATAAAAAATACTAATGTCAAGAAAAGTAGGGTGAAACACACAACAAAAATATGTATTTTATTTGCTTTTTTTTTTGTTTACTTACGAAATTAAAACGTAAAGTTTAAACTCCAAAAGCGTTCTTTTACCAAAAAAAAAACTCCAAAAGAGTTCATAATATTAAAAGCGTAAGAATTATTTTTATTAAACAATGACTATTTATTGAATAGATTTTAAAAAATAGAGCAATGGATGTTTATTTTTGTTTGTTTTTGCTATCATAATTTACCTTAAAAAGCTTAAACCGTGACAAAATAAAATGGTCGCATAAAAAACGTAATTTGTATATATTATTTTTCAATTCATAGAGTCAATAAGTTTTATATAATATTTGTTTAAGCAAAATTTTTGATATTATAATTACATATAAGGAGTAGAATATAGAATATTAACGATAAATTAAAGTAAATTACCAAATCCATCCAACAAAGAGAAGCACCAAGAAGGATGATGAAGAAGACAAAGATGAAGATTGTTGTAGTGATCCATTTATTTGCTATTTTTGAACCTAAACTCATTCTTTCTTTCAAAATCAAATCTTTAGAGAGAGAGGGAGAGAGAAAGAACACAAAAATCTAGAGAGAGAGAGAGAAAAAAGGTTTAGGATCTTATGAACCAAAGTTCAACTTAATTAGTCATATAATGGATCTTTTTATTATGTGTTTTGAAAAATACTAGTATTAATAGTTTTTGGAGTTTTTTTTACTTTAAAGTTTATAAAATCTTTTGATTGGATAATTTATTTAGAAAATATGAAAAAATGATAAAATATGTCATTATTTTATAATTATTTTTGAACTTCAATTATATAATTAATTAAACTAGGAAACTGATTTTAATATATTAATTATTTTTCATTAAACGGAGTCAACTAATTTATGATGGCTTAAAGGAGAATTAAAGCAAAAGCTTATATTAAGTCAAAGTCTTATTTTCTCTTTATGTTGCGTGTAAATTAGTTAAATCTAATACTAATTAAAAATAATTAAAATTTGTTAAGAAATTATTTAATTACTTTAGAGGTATAATTTCATGTTACCTTATTGAATGGGAGCCATGTAATTCATATGACTTTAGAAAATAGAAATATAGGAGAAATGATAAAATTTTGGAAATCATGCAATTTTCATTTTTCTTTTTTAATTACAATATTATCCTAACAAAAATCATGAATTTTGCTTCTTTTTGTTATATATATATATATATATATTTTTTTAATTAGTAAAACAAAGAACAAAGAAAATATAATATTTCAAGTTTATTTAGGCAGAATTGGTTAAAGCTCACTAAATGTTGAAAATTTATTTACAAAAATATCATATTATTAAAAAAAATTATATTATAATCAGAGGAACATGCTAATTAATTACTTATAGTAATGTGATCATCACGTGATTAGGTGAATTTTTTTTATAATTAATTCGATCATCACGTGATTAAGGAGTAATTAGCTTGAGATTGTCAACCCCTCGTTAATAACAAAGAATCGAAAAAAACTTTATACATTACGTAAGGTTGTAACATTTTTCTCATTACTCTCTCTGTGTCATACTAGATGATTTTATAGGTTTTTTATACAAACTAATAAACAATTAATGTGTATAATATTTCAACAATTTCCTATAACTAATTAACTAACAACCAATAAACTATGAAGAATTATCTAAAATGCCCTAATTCAAACATTTTTTTTGCAAATGTACCATTTTTATAGGGTTTACCAATTATACCCTTGGGTTTATTGTTATGACGTTTTTGCAAAAAATGCTTGAATGAGAAAATTTTCTAAAAATCAATTATGCAAAATGCCCTAATTGAATACATTTTTACAAATTTTTCATAAAGTATGAGGGTATACCACTTATAATGTTGGGTATAATGTTAGGGTATTTTTGTAAAAAATGCATGATGAGGACATTTTTGTAAAAAAAAAGCTTGAATGAGGACATTTTTGCAAATCCCCATAAACTATTAGCATTTTAAATTAATTTTTTGAAATTCACAAAACAAGTATTTAAATTAAATTAAAAAAACATAAAAAATCATCTATTTTGAAAAAAAAAAAATTCTAAAAAATCATCTATTTTAAAACAGAGGGAGTATTATTTTTTTAAAACAAAATAGTATTAATTTTCTTCTAATATTACAATTTGTTCTTTCGTAAGAAAATTAGTAATCACTCAAAGTTGTTTATTTTTTGGACTTTTCTCAACATCATTAAGCATTAAAATTAAATAATTCTATCATTTATCAAACTAAAATCATTATAATTTTCAAAACGAATGCTTCAAGTATTAGAATTTAATCATATATAAGAAATCTAAATATATACTAATTATTTATTAAAATGATATCTAGTACTTTACATCAATACTTTTGGATTTATCTAATAAATATTTTTAGTTTTATTAATTAACTAATTTACAATATGTAATAAATTTGCTAAACCTAATAACTTTTTCCCCAAAATTGTATTTTTTTTAATAAAGTTAAATACTTATTTCTCACAAATAGCATCTATATCTACTTACCCAATAGAAACATTCACTAAACATTAACATTATTATTATCTTTGAACTTATCAAATGCTAAATATGATATAAAACTAAAACAAAACTTATAAAAAAAAAAACATCAATCAAGCTTTATTGGTCAAATTTTGATAATATTGATCTTCCCATAATTCAACTTGACGAGTCAAATTAGCTTTTGTTTCAAGAACCTCTTTTAGAGCTAGAGTGTCTAAAGGTGAAGGCATCTCACAAGGTGAAGTTTCACTAGGAGACATAACCATAGATTCTGTCTTAAATTCTCTCCATTTTCCGGTCGCCGGACATCCCAAACTATCCGGCGTGATCTCTTCGGCGGCCGGAGGAATTTTTATATCGAATTTTAATAATTTCGAGTATTCGTTGAGCAAATGAAACATGTAATCATATACATTCTCTATATTCACTTCTTCTCTTATAAATCTACTCCCTGCCTCACCTATTTCTTGAGCCTATTAATAAAATAGAAGTTGAAATAAGGTTAATTTAATAGTGGATTAATCTATATACACCATAAAATTAAGAAAGATATGAATTATTATTAATCAATTCTAATTTATAACATCTAAATTTATAAATTACATGAATTAATGTTAAATATAAAAAAAAAAACAGAATTAATCAAAGTCCATTTGTAGAATTGTGTATTCTTATAAAACATGAGTGGTTTTTACCATTGCAACTTCTCTAATCAAAATTTTGGTAAAACATATATTATACGAGTTGAAATACAAATTAAATTTTTATAATAAAACTAGAAACGTTAAAACATGAGTTAAAAAAACGTTTAAAACAAATGAATGTGTTCACACCTAGAAATTTTCTAGTTTTCTTTTTTTCTGTTTAATTTATAACTTTCTAAGAAATTAAAAGCTATTTACATTTTCTAATTATTGTTATCATGATTATTTTTATTATCATAATATTTCGAATAAATTTTACTAATCAAACCGTTACCACTAGTCTAAGCTATTATTCAACCAAACAATTTTTTTTTTTCGATACTAACTAGAAACGACACCAATATCTATATATATATACACTTCCTAATTAGATTGAGTTTATAAATTAATTAAAGAAATAGAGGGAGTAAAAATGAAGAAATTAACCTTGTCCACGTGTGTATTACCCCAATGTACGGCGAATTTAAGTGAAGAACACTTAGAGTTATCTCTTATTGGCCAATAATGAACCAATGGCATCATTCCACGTACAAAGAAATCATAAAATCTTGGTTTTATATATAATGTCATTGAATTACATGCCATTATATATTTCTCACTTACCGACCATGCCCATCCTTCTATATATATTTTGTATCTACCCCAAAAAATATATAATAAAAAAACAATTAATCAAATTAAAAAAATTTAAGCAAATTAAAGTAATACTAATTATTTATTATTTTACCTATGTGTGCATTGATTCTCTAAATTTGAGTTTTTGTATCCCTCTTTTATTTCTCGATCCCAATCCTACAAAAACAAACTATTTATTATTATTATTTTAAAACTTTTTTATTTAAATTATACAAAAAGAAAAATATATATTAAACCTGAATATAGAGACGAGTATTCCAATCTTGTTGATCAGAAACATTACACGTAAGCAGATCTCTTCTTCCGGGGTCCACATATGGATTCCCTCTCCAATAAGCATACGCCACGCGTCCCTTCCACTCTGTTCTATTATTCCCTTCTTTTATCGCTTCCAACGATTTCTCCCATGGCTTTATATTCACTTCAGCCCTGGCCCATAAACAAAAGCCCATTTTATTAAACCGGCCCAATCAAACCCAAACCGAACCGGAAAACAAATACATCATAAAAAAAGCCAAAATTAAATTAATATCAAAACGATTAATATTCAAAATTGATTTAATTTCTAAATACTGTAAACCAAAAGATCTAAAATTTAAAAAAATCCCATTTTAGTAAACCGGCCTAATCAAATCCAAACCGAACCGGAAAACAAACACATAAAAAAAATAGCCAAATTAAAGCCAAAATTAAAATTATATCAAACCGATTATATTCAAAATTGATTTAATTTCTATATTTTGTGAAAAAAATTAAAATTGAAGTTAAACCAAACCGGTTTAGAATTAGCTTACCAACCCCAGAAAGACCAATCAGGGAAAACAATATCTAAATGAGATTCATCAGAGCAGTAACGAAAAACTGGAGGTGTATCTTTGCGTTGACTTTTAAAGTCATCAGATCCAACGACAGGACGATCATCAGCGTCAAACATAAGCTCAAGATTAGGTAATTTCCCTGGATACCACCGTAACAACTGTAGAATACCCCACAGAGTAAACTCATCTCTCGTTTGTATTGATTTTCTATATTTCTTAACGTACGCCTTCCCGTTGTAGATTACTAGTTTAAAATGCGCCGTTTTACTCGCTTTCTCAATCATCCGTTGAGTAATCCCCGTTTGTTTCCACGGCTTTAGATCTTCGTGAATCCAACGGAAATAAGAAGGACACGTGGATGATTTTGAACGGTTCAGATTAACCCGATGGGGAATCTGAATATGAATATCCCGTTGGTTCTTTACGACGTCGCATTGATTTGGGAATTTAGGGGTTTTTAATTTTAATTTTAACCCTGCAAAATCATTCTAAAACAAAAGTGATAAGAAAAAAAATAATTAAAATTAATTTAAAATTAATATAAACTTACGAAATCAATATAGCCAAGAAAATCGAATAGAGCAACAGATATGAAAAGAAAAGTGATGATGAAAATAGTGATCTTCAAGATGCTTTTCCCATGAAACGACACCGTTTTATGCTGTTCACCGTTACTGTTCTTCATTTCTTGAAAATTATTAATTTTTATTTAAAAGTAGAAATATGTAACAAAGATTCAAGAAATGACTGATATATAAGAAAGAACAAAAATAAGTTGACGTTGACGTTGATATATAAGCAAGAGTCGTTGATCAGTGAGACAATATAGAGCATTTTTAGGGTTTTATTTTGGATTTATTTGGTTATCTTTTATTGGTTTTCGAACCTTGCTAAATTAATTATGATTTAAGTACACTAATTTTACTATATATAATAGAAATCTATTAAATAAATTCACTAATTTGTTTTTTGATCTTTAACCACGTTTGTATAACCATATAGACTTTATTTAATTAATAATTTTATAGCAAGAAAAGTTTTGGTGATATATCATGATATTTTATACATGTGCAAACAAAACTTTTATGTTTATATTTATATTTCATGATTTATAACTAAAAATATCTTATATATATATATATAAGATATTTAATTAAATTTTTATGTTCTGAGGAAAAAAGAAAAATATTATGTTCTGATTATTATGCAATATTATATATATATATATATGTGTGTGAGTATATATGTACAAAAATAATTGCCAAATAAGACTAAATTACAGAGATGAGATTAAGACAAGACACAAGAGATAAAAATCAATAGGACCCAAACCATTTTTGGATTCTTTTAATGTTGAAGTTGTGTGATTTAGAATTTAATTAGGGGTTTGATTTTTCTTTAATTTAATCTTATTAATATTGGTTCTCGACCTTGATTAGTGGACTGACTAATCATGATTAAATACATTATTTTTTCTGTGTATATTTTCAATTTATTAACTATTTTTTTTCTTGTAATATTATTTTATTTTAACTGTTTATCTTTTTAAGTCTCTCCTATCTTAACCAAACT
The DNA here is from genome assembly GCA_000411095.1 of Aethionema arabicum. NCBI lineage: Eukaryota > Viridiplantae > Streptophyta > Magnoliopsida > Brassicales > Brassicaceae > Aethionema > Aethionema arabicum. The sequence continues at coordinate 12,923 of ASZG01036159.1, forward strand.
TCCTAACTGGCTAACTCTATAGACTTTAAAATGGATTTTATATTGCTTTTTTCTATTATTAAATAATAGATAAATATAAATAAAATAATTGAAAAGACATGATAACAATTGGTGACCAAAAAAAAAAGAAAAGAAATGATAACAATTGGTGACACGATGTTCCTAATTCGGTAATGTCGTGTGTTTTTATTAATTTTGTAAAAATGTCGGAATAATAATAAAACTTTCGTATTTAATTATTAAGTTCAGAAAAAGAAGATTTATTCAAAATGGTTAATCAAATGTTTATATATCTTATTTATAGAAAATCCTAAATCAACAAGATAATCACATACAAGAACAGTTATTAAACAATTATAAACTATTTAATCTATAATACTTAAAATAAAAGAAACCATACATTATATATAATATATATCATATATGTTGACAAAAAAAAAATATATATATATATATACATATATATATATATAATGTACAGACAAAATCACAAAATATCTGAGATATAATAAAAATAAATATTTTATTTTACTGTTTTTTTATCTTTTGTTTATCAGCAGTCATTTTTGCTTATTAATAACTTTTTTTGATCGTGGCTAATTAGACTTTTATCATCGAATAATATTGTCCGATACCTATCATATATTTTCCATAAATAAACGTGTTAGATACGGATCATATATTAATTAGGCACAATCCAATCATTGACTTTTATTCATCTCTCCATTACTTATTTTCCTTGACATTTTTTAATGACTTATACTATTTATCAACCTACTTTTTTTCTTAGAAAAAAATATGCCCAGTTTTAATTTAAAACATATGATTATTTGAAGTAAAATTTAGTTTTCTTTATATAGAAATGTAATCAATTAAGATAAAAAAAATACGCAAATGATGGAAAAACACTTACCCCGCACATAATACGAATAAATTTATAGGTATAATTAAATAACAGAATAGTTTGATATTAAATAAAAAAAAACCCGCATATACGATTAAATTTTTATGTATAATTAAATAAACGTTCCAGTAAACATTTTAAAGTAATTTAGACAAAAAACATCAAAACTAAAAGTAGAATTCGCTAATTTAAACCAATAATATGTACTGAATTTGGTCAACAAATTTTGTCTAGTTTAGACCATTTGGTCAACAACCTTTGTCAGATACTCCTCACGAGTAAATTAAAACTCGGCCCAATTAAAAATTAGGCCCATATTAAATAGCGCGTGTAATACACGCAAATTTAGAGAGAGAGTAATCTGCTTTGTATATCTGTCTCCAGCATGTAATCCTTTAGTCCAATATATATATCATCGAAAAAAAAGTAAAAATAAATAAATTACTTTTTATTATTGTAGAAAAGAAAAGTAAAAAACAGTCTGTTCATATTTCGTTTATTATAAATAAATATATATATTTAGACACTTATATTTCCATTACAAATAAATAAACTACTAATTATTGTAAAAAAAAAGAAGGTAAAAACAGCCTATTTAGATTTTATTTAGTATAAATAAATATATATATTTAGTCACTATATTTTCCATTACGAATAAAAAAACAAAAAATACGTGGCACGATTTAAGTGAATTACATGTCGGCAAGCTGAATTATTATATTCAGGTACAACGCAGCTTAAACAAAACACAATTTGTTAGCTGTACAATAACATAATATCAAATATCAACGGCTAATATAGAAAGTAGACAGCGAGGGAAAGACAATCCACGTAGATTTCGCTGTAGACTATAAAAACTCATTCTCTTTTTATTTATTTCTCAATTATTCGTTAATATTTATTTTTATTCTCCTCTGTTTTCTTCTGCTGATTGAAAAAAAAATGGCTGAAGAGCAGAAGATAAAGCTCGACACAGAATCTCCGGTAAAGGCTCCGGCTCCAGCTCCGGCTCCAGAAGCTCCGGCTACAGCTCCGGTTACGGCTCCACCTCCGGTTCCAGTTGCGCCGGAGGTTTCGAAGGATTTTACAGAGGAGAAAATTCACCATCCAGCTCCAGAGGTGAAGCCTGATGATTCAAAAGCGCTTGCTATAGTTGAAAGTAAGTTATCTAAGAATCTAATTTGGTCTTTTTTATATGTAATTTTGTAGGTTAAATTGGGGAATTTTGGGTTTTTTATTAGGGTTTTTTGGTTTTAAGTGATTTTTCTACAGAAAATTAGGGATTTTTTTTCCCATAAAAATTAGTTCTTGAAATAGGTTAATCATGTTGAATTCGTGCGAAATTTGGAAGAAATTTTAAAGCTTTATTAATTTTTTTTGTTGGATAATTTTGTTTTAAACCCCAAAATCAGATACTTTTGAATTCTATCATTTCAAACGCCAATTTGTGCGTTTGCGTTTGACTATATAAGATTTGTCTAGTAATCTGTTTGTGTGTTGGCGTTTGCGTTTACAGAGCCTGTGGAACCTGTAGAGCCTGTAGTAGAGGCTGCACCAGCCAAAGTTCCTTCTGCTTCATTAGACAGAGGTGAGAGTTCATAACAAAATTGCTTCAAGTCTTTTGTCTGTTTAAGAGAACTTATTAAACTCTGTTGTTTGTTGTTTGGATTTAGATGTTAAGTTAGCTGATTTATCAAAGGAGAAGAGATTGTCTTTCATTAAGGCATGGGAAGAGAGTGAGAAAAGCAAAGCTGAGAACAAGTAAGAAACATTACTTCTCTATTGATTTGAGCTTTATGGTTTTAGAGTTCTTGTCTAATAATCAGAGAAAAAGAGACTAAGATTGCATTGATAAGTAAAGAAACTTGATTTACTGATTTGGGTTTAGGATTCTTTCTCTGAATTACTTCAAAGTAATATCTTTATTGAAATTGAAATGTTGTCACATAACAAAGTAAGATACTTTTTTACTGGATTTGGGGTTTAGGGTTCTACTCTAATTAGAGAAAAATTCTAAGATGGTATTGACAAGAGACTTGTTTAGTGAGTTTAGGGTTTAGGATTCTTTCTCTGAATTACTTCAAAGTAATAATCTTTATTGAAATTGAAATGTTGTCACATAACAAAGAAATATACATTTTTATACTGGATTTGGGGTTTAGGGTTCTTGATAAGTAAAGAGGCTTGTTTAGTGAGTTTAGGGTTTTAAGGTTTTTGGTCTGATTAGTTAAAGTAATGGATCCTCAAAAGCTGTGAAATGTGTTATGAGCAGGGCTGAGAAGAAGATCTCTGATGTTTTGGCATGGGAGAACAGCAAGAAAGCAGCCATTGAAGCACAACTCAAGAAGATTGAGGTAAAGAGACAACAGAAAAAGATGATGAAGACAAACATGTAATGTAGTGATTAAACATGTGATTTTTGTTGAATTTTTGCAGGAGAATCTAGAGAAGAAGAAAGCAGAATATGGAGAGAGAATGAAGAACAAGATAGCTGCAATTCACAAAGAAGCAGAAGAGAGAAGAGCAATGATTGAAGCTAAGAAAGGTGAAGAACTTCTTAAAGCAGAAGAAATGGCTGCTAAATCCAGAGCTACTGGAATTGTTCCTAAAGCTACTTGTGGATGTTTCTAAAAACAACACAAAACTTTATACTTCCTTCTCTGTATATTGAATTTGAATCTGAAATCTTGTGAGAAAGACATCAGTGTGCAAAAATTGTGTAATTTCTTCTTAATTATCTCTAAATTATCTTGTAAAACATTCAATTTGATGTTAATAGAGGATTGATTTTATAATATTACAAAACACCAGATCTTCTAGATTCTTCAACAAAAGATGATTTACATACGTTACTTATACTTATACATATATATATAAAGATGTTCTATATCTACTCTCTAAAATCAGAAGAAAAAAAGGTTAGTTTTATATCTTTCAAAGACTAGAAACCATAGAAACATCCATTGTTGAATCTGTGTAGCTTTGAATATTTTCTTCCAAGAAGCTCATGTCATCATCACTAATTGGGAAATCAAGAAGAAGTTGCAAAGCAGAATCTGATGAATCATCTTCTTCCTCTACATTATTAGAACATGGAGAAGAATCAGAGCAGCCATTGATAACCTTTGAAGAACTCTTAGTTGTAGATTCATCTAAACGGTTAAGATTTCTGAAAGATTCACCAATTTCAGAGTTCCAAATCCTCAAGAAATGATCACAATCTGGTTTAGCACTTGGAGAAGAAGTAAAAAGCATTGATTCTTTAGAAAGTCTAGCTTCAGCTTCAAGTCTTGCACTTTCCCATTGAGCCATATGACGAGTTGCAGGAGAAGCTGGAGTTTGTTTAATTAAACCATAAGAAGAAGTTAATGGCTCATGTGTTTTGGGATCAAGACCCATACATAAAAGACGTTTCTTTAAATGTGTATTCCATAAGTTCTTGATTTCATTATCTGTTCTTCCTGGGAGTTGTGCTGCAATGGCGGCCCATCTAAGAGATTTGAACAAAACTTATGAGAAAAAAGGTGAAGAATGAAATGAAATTTGAGTGTTTTTGGTGTGAAGAAGAAACCTGTTGCCGAGAATGGCGTGAAGTTGAACAACGAGTTTCTCTTCTTCTGAAGTGAAGGGACCTCTTTTAATGTCTGGTCTTAAGTAATTTGTCCATCTAAGTCTGCAGCTTTTTCCACATCTAAGTAAACCTGTGCTCAGTTTCAAGATTTGTGTGTGTTTTTAGTGAAGTTATCAAAAGTTTCTCCATTAAAGAAACTCAAGAACACAACGAAACTAATCAATATGTAAGAATAGTGAAAGATTTTGAGTATTTTAAGGGAATCAAGTGGTTAAATGATCAAAGTTTCTCCATTAACGACACTCAAGAACTCAACAAAAACAATCAATATGTAAAAAATACTTGAAGATTTGAGTGTTCTTAGTGGTTTTAGAGGTTAAAAGATCACAAATTTCTCCATTAAACACACTCAAGAACTAAACAAAACCAATCAATATCTAAAAATAGTTAAAGATTTGAGTGTTCTTAGTGGTTTTAGAGGTTAAGAGATCACAAATTTCTCCATTAAACACACTCAAGAACTAAACAAAACTAATCAATGAGGTAAGAATAGTGAAAGATTTGAAGGATTCTTAGGGATTCAAGAGGTTAAAAGATCAAAAGATTCTCTATAAACATGTTCAAGAACTAAACAAAACCAATCAATGAGGTAATAATAGTGTAGCATTTGAATGTAGGTTAAAAAATCACAACAAAGTTCATTAAAGACACTCAAGAACTCAACAAAAACTAATCAATGAGGTAAAATAGTGAAAGATTTGAGTGTTTTTTGGGAATCAAGAGGCTAACAGATTCAAAAGTTTCTATATAAACACTTTCAAGAATCAAGATTATATATATTTTACCAGCAAGTTTAGGAAGAGTTCTCCAGCTTCCATGGCCATTTTTCTTGATATAATCAACAAGAATCTCATCTTCTTCAGGAGTCCAAGGACCTTTCTTTAACCCTTTCTTATCACAACAAGGAGTTCTTCCCATTTTACCCTTTAAACACTCTTCAGCTTAAAGAAGAACTTAGAGGAAGATATAATAATAATACACAATTATTAATAAAATTGATCACAAAAGATGAAGAGAGAATTTTGGAGAAAAGGGTCCAAAAAAGATTTAATAATTAAGAATTATATATAATAATAATGGTCTTGGTCTGGTGTGGTTTTGATGTCGTCAAGCTGAAGAGAGAAGCCAATGGAGTTATGAGCAGACTATATATTATATATATAATATAACATATATATAATTTTTATATATGAAAAAGGAGGAACAAGAATAAGGAAATTTAATATGATTGTGTGTATATAATATAGAAAAAATAGGGAAAATATAAAAAAGGACGATCAGAGAAGCTTTAAGCCGGCCCTGAGCATTTAATTTACACGGCGAAATTAATAATAATTTAAATAAATAAATTATAAATATATTTTTTGTACAAAAAGGAATTAATATTAGCATTTATTGTTCTTGATAGTAACAATAGGTTGGAAAGAAAACAAAGAATCATGATTGTAAAGTTAATAAGTGTTTTTCTTTTTATTATTTTTATTATTATTGTTATTCTGTGAATAAATGTTTGATATTTTGAGTAATGCTAGAGATTTTGATTTGAAGATAAAATTTTCGTGAATTTGTAAAATGTGATTTATTTTGATTTTTTTTTCATTAAGTGTTATCATTTTTATTTATTTGAACTAAATATTATTAAATTTCTTAGATTAGTATTAATTTTTTTGAATAATAACTAAAATGTTATAAAAGTAAAATTGTTTTGTTTGTTAGGTTTGATTTTTCTATTTAAAGAATTTTGAGTTTTTGGAGCGGCAAATTGGTAGGACTTTCGATTGTGATTGAATTTTTTTAAAGTTAATTTTATAGTTTTAGATAAAATAGTAAAATAAATAATAAATACATCTTTTGTTGTTATTATATAAAAAATTCCATTAAATTAAATATAGTTTTGAATCGCTCAATTTTGTAAAATTGAAAATATGACAGATTTTATATAAATATAAGTAAATAACAAATTTGACTAAATATTATCACGATTTTCTTGTTAAAATTTTAAAATATATTTGATGATAAATATATTTAATTAATTGTTTGCCATTATATACAACATTTCTTCAAATTTGATAATTTCCATAAAGTTATTTAGCTGATTTTTTTAATTTGATATCTAATTTATTACGTAGAAAACAGCTAAGGTAGAGTAAAGAAGTGGACTTTAGGGTTCCTAAGGTTTTTAAAATCGCAAGAAAAAAAATAAAAAAAGAGCATTAATGGCGGATAATACGTGACATCCTTCTTGAAATTTAAAAAAATAAAAATTGATAAATAATTAATAAAAAATAAAAGAAGTAAAAAAAGAAAAGGAGCAGAAGTGGAAGTAATGGAGACGACAGTGACTTGTAGTAAAAGAAGGAAATGAAATGTGATGCGACAAACACATGTTTTTTAATTATTACATTATATTTATTATTAATATTAAATATTTTTAATAATAAATGAAAACAATGACTATTTATATATAGATTTTGTTTTATCTTCTTTGTGTTATTTTTGTCGAAGTTTTCTGTGCTGAATTTTACTATAATTATTATTACTACTACGATTTTAGAAAATGAGATAATAATTAAAAAATATTTACAAATTCAAACCAATGAGAAAACGACACGTGGAGTGTATAGGGTTTAGGGATCACAAAGAGTCAAAGAAATAGAAGAAACTGATGTGTAATAATCTTAAGGACAATTTTGTGGGGTCCATTTTCATATAGTATCATTAAATGTGGTCAGCTACAAGTCAAAGTCCTTTTTTTTCTTCTTTAATTAATGTAATTATTTTTGTATTTATTTATTGTTTCATATATATGCTTCTTTTTCTGGCACATATGTTTCATATATGTTTATTTTCATGTAAGGAATTAAATGCGACGTATCTATTCATCAACAAGTGAGAGAATCATTTGAATTATTACACTATAGTATAGTCCCTATTTTTAAATAACTCATTTGAAAATCATTTCAAATTCAAATTTAATTGATAAACAAAAATCAAATTTATAGTTTTTAGAAAAACCTAAAGAAAATTATCTCTTTTTGACAAAAAAAAACTATATTGATAAAAAAAAGTTATTGTTTTTTTTTTTGTC
>ASZG01036160.1:0-20703 GCA_000411095.1 Aethionema arabicum
TTATATTTATAATTCTAATATTAAAACAAAATTTATTCAATAATAAAAATTTATTAAAAAAATTAATAATATACATAAAAATAATGAAATCTAAAAAATGTTACATAAACACAAAATATTGATATTTATTAAAAATTTTATGATATTGTTTAATTATATTTTAAAATAAAGACTATAATAATATAATTTAATTATATTTTTAAGAATAAATTTGATGTTTTAACATTGGAGCAAAACATTTAAAGTTTTCGAAAACTCAAATTTGAGATATGAATCGGAGAAAACACATATTTCATACGAATCCTCAACATCTTAAACACCAAAAAGTTCTTAAATTAACCTTTTTTTATACCGATAAAACAACGAAACTAATTTAATTTCTAGTAACTAAATCAACCAACAATACACAAATTCCATCATCCATTTTCTGATGACTGTTTTTTTATATTAACCTCCAAAATGAATTAACGACTTATATATATAATAGTAAACCATTAAACATTAGCTACAAACTCCATTTACTGAAACTACAAAACGGCAACAAAAGACAGAGTTCAAGAAACAACATTGCACCTGAAGAAATAAAACATAAGACACCATGGAAGAAACTAAGTACCTGAAACTGAAACTCATAATCTGACTTTCACTTACTCCATTCGTTTACGTTTATTTTTCAAATTTGAAAACATCTGACCAATATCTTCAGCTGTTATCGCTTTCGACGGTCCAGCAGCCTCCTAACAAAACCCATAAAGATCAAATCCAATTGCATAAAAATCATGAGATAATGAGAGTTTTTTGAACCATACCAGTAATCCACGGAACTCTTCTTTGAAATCTTTGATTCCATGAAGAATCTCTATTTTGGTTACATGATCAAGATTATTCAAAAGTTCTAATGTTTCATCTTCTTGTTTCTCAAGTTTCTTTGTTCTCTTCTCCTTTGCTATCTTCTCATATTCAGCAATTGTATCTTCTTCATCAACTAAATAGCTAAGCTTTCTCTCACTGTACATCTCTAAGCACTTTTCACATTTGCATAGAATTTCTCTCCAGTTTTTGGATAGAAACAATGGCTTCTTTTCAAACTCAGGACATGAGTTCACATCTGTTGCAATAGCACAACCAGTTCTAGGGACAGCTTCTGCTTCATCTCTCTTCTTGGAACTTTCTTCCACAGATTTCTTAGGTTCAGACTGGCTATGATCAGAATCTGAGGGGGTTTTATTTAGTTCAGTGGTGTCTGAACAAACATTGGAATCTACTTGAGCAACCCACAATTTCTCAGGATAAAGTGTAAGGAAAGAACAAAGTGGGGAGCAGTTTTGACAAATGAAGTCTTCGTAGACAGGTTCTCCTTCCTCATCTCTTGGAATCTGTTAATCACCAAACAGTTTTTAAGGTATAATGTCATCAGCTAAATTGTATACAAGAGTAAGCTATGGGTACAAAACCTGGTTTGTAACACTGTCTGATGGTTTGAGACCGAGATGCTCTTCGTGAAACCAATCTTCACAGATACAACATTGTATCATTTCCTCTTGTTCTTCCATATTTGGGTTAGGATAAGGTTGGTTGCAGTTGCAGTACAAGCCTTTAAAGTTATGATTATAAGAATTCTCAGAGTTTTCTATGTCTTTACTTGGGAGAAGTTTGCAAGCAAAAGCTCCGAATTTTGAATTCCCACAATCACATCTGAAATTTCTCTTAGTCCAGAGCTCCAACAACTTTATAAATCAGAACAGTATTAATCATTAGAAAGAAACAAACATATCAAATGAGAATTCAAATAAAGATATAGACATGATATGGCTGTATATATGTGTGTATACATTCATACCTCGTGACCATCATGGCAAGATAGACAACAAGCAGTGCAAACTCCAGCGTTCCCTTCTGGAGTACATGTAATACATGAGAATATTGCTTGCCGTTTCATGTATCCCTTTTCGTAAGTACACTCATCGCCCTCATCTCCACCCAATACCAAGTCTGCTTCCTTCAGATACAGAATCACAAAAGCAGTTATAACATTAAAGCACAAATCCAACTAACATGTAATACACAAAGAAACACAGACGCAAAATAGGAGTGATCGAAACCAAAACCCAATTCAAAAAGTAAGTTTTGATGCAAATCAAACAATACAAAACCATTAAACCAAGTTGATAAGTGTGACGAGTCTAATGTTAACACAGACACATCCCAAGCTGCCTCACACCATGGACACAGATGAAGAAACACACACAAAATCAGGAGTAACGAGAAAGCTAGAAACAGTACAATAACCATTTGAATTCTATATAAGCGTTAGAAAAGGAAATTCATGTTCTGAATGTTTTGGTTACACAAAAATGCTAACGAACTTAACATTGCAGGCATCAGTAATAAGTATTACTAATTAGAAAAGTTCCCAATTAGGAAACTATAATCCTAATCCCCTTTTGTTTCTCCAACCCCAAAGTGAAGAATGCGAAAGTAATTGATTCCATGAGAAATCAAGAGCATACACACTAAAATTGAGCAGATGAGGAAATAGAAAAAGAGCAAGAACATCTTTACCAGCTCTTCCGCATCCATGCTTTCGATATATTCATTGATCGATACAGTTCCCTCAACCTCGTCACCGAAATCACCCGTTGCCATTTTTCGCAGTACCAAATAACTCCAAAACAAATTACCCTTCACAAATTTCCACCTGAAAATCGCCCAAAAAACCCGAAATTAAACAATACTACATTACTTCAGCTATTCGCAAACTGAGATTCCCTACAAACTCGTGAAAACAACGAAACCCTAGATTCTAAACATAAATCGGAAAACGCCAATCAAAAATTACCCAGGAGAGTGATTACAGTTTTGACACTTGAGAGATGTAAATCTAGGGGTTTTCACCTTTCGAGTCAGAGAAATTTGGGGAAAAAAACTATCAAGGGTTAGAGAAAGGGAAGTTATAGTGAATTAAATGCGAATGTTATATAAAAACAAGGACTTTATCGACATTTTCCCGCCAATAAATCTCCATTTCCTTTATCCTTTCCCTCGTTTCTCCGCCAAATATCTTTAAGTGGACGAGCCCATAACCTTATTGGGCTTTTTTAATATATTGGGCTTTTAAATAATTGGTTTTTTTAATATATTGGGCTTTTAAATATATTGGTTTTCTAAATATATTGGGCTTTTAAATAATTGGGCTTTTAAATATATTGGGCTTTTAAGTATATTAGGCTTTTAAATATATTGGGCTTTTAAATATATTGAGCTTTTAAATAATTGGTTTTTTAAATATATTGGTTTTTTAAAATATATTGGGCTTTTAAATATATTGGCCCGATATGAAAGCCCAAAGAAAAAGGTTCACATTTTGAATAAGTTGACCATTGTCGAATTGTGGTCAGTGAAGAGCAACCAATCGCAGCCGTGTGGTCCCTTAGAGTCGACGAGAGAGAAAAATCTCAGGTTTCAATCGACAGAGAGAGAAAGAGAAGAGAGAGAGAGAGAGAATGTCGCAGAAGAGATTCATCGTTGAGGTAGAGGAGGGGAAAGAAGGTAGCGATGGCAGACCTTCTGTTGGCCCTGTTTATCGCAGTATCTTCGCTAAGGATGGATTTCCAGAGCCGATCGAAGGAATGGACAGTTGTTGGGATGTTTTCCGGTGAGATTTTTTCTAGCTTCTGTTTGGTGATTTTTTAGCGATTGGAATTCTGCATGTAGAAACGTGTTGAGATTTTAATTAGTGATCTATCTTGACTGTTGACTAATTAGTGGAAATTGATCTGACTTGTGTTTTTTTTATAATTTATTTTAATTCTCAAAATATGTGTTCTAAGCATGGAAGTCGTAAGATTTGTATTGTTTTCTTCTAATCATTTTTTGTATAACCTTGATTCTACAATTCTGTTTGTGGAACACAAGATCTAAATCTTTTTATGATCGAGATCATGCACAAAATTATAATTCTCTGGTTTTATAGAATGATAATTGATTGATAAGTTGGAGTTTCTGTGACTATGAATTGCTGTGAATAACTTACAGTACATGTATTTGGTTTTGGTTGACATTTTTTCGTTTATACTGTGCTTCTATTTGCAGGATGTCTGTTGAGAAATATCCAAACAATCCAATGCTTGGCCGCCGTGAGATTGTTGACGGGAAGGTGTAACTATTTCTCTTTGTGATTTCGTTTCCTGTGATTACAGTTTTATTTACCTGTATTTGATTCTTCTCAGGCGGGAAAGTATGTCTGGCAAACTTATCAAGAAGTCTATGACATTGTCATAAAACTTGGAAATTCTCTCCGCAGTTGTGGAGTTAAACAGGTTAAGATCCATCTTTTTCTTATTTTCTATCTTCCTTGTTTTTATGCTTTGATGTGATTATCATGTGACTAAATCTTGTCTTTCTTGATACGTGTGAGTCTAGGAAGATAAATGTGGTATATATGGTGCCAATTCTCCTGAGTGGATCATAAGCATGGAGGTAATCTTGTGGCTTGGATCATGATACTATCATTGATTTTGTTTAAGTAAATGACTTACAGTGCACTTTTGTTGCAGGCCTGCAATGCACATGGACTCTATTGTGTCCCTTTATATGATACACTAGGTACGTTTTTCCTATAGTCAAGTTTTGTTTTCCAATACATACTAGATGTACCAATAAATATCTAGTGGGTTGTTACGAATCTTTTAGGTAGTTGATTTGTTAGGTTTGCTGTGTGTTATTGTTTAGGCGCTGGTGCTGTGGAATTCATTATTTCACATTCAGAGGTTTCAATCGTCTTTGTGGAAGAGAAGAAGATCTCTGAGGTATAGTAAAACTATATCTTTGATGGATGCTATATATCTACTACTTCTGACTCTCAAGAAACAAAGCCACTTCGAGATTTTTTTTTGATCTTCCAATCAAGCTTTGTGCTTTCGAGCTTTGACATTGACTGTTCCCTTTTTTACTATTGCTGAAACCTTGTTCCCATCACTTTCTTTTCCTTTTTGATTTTCAGCTACTTAAGACATGCCCAAAATCGACGGAGTACATGAAGAGTGAGTAATTTTCTTATGAAGTCTTCAGCTGTTTTGGGTTTCTGCATGTGATTCTAATGATATAAGTGCAGCTGTTGTGAGCTTTGGTGGTGTAAAACCTGAGCAAAAAGATGAAGCTGAGAACTTTGGGTTGGTTATATATGCTTGGGATGAATTTTTGAAGCTGGTAGGTGGTTGTCGTTTGCTTTTTTCTGAAATTTATTGATTCATTCATTATTCTATATTGCCACATTTCTCTCTGGTGGTCAAATAACTAATTTTACTTTCCACTACGAATATTTCTGGCAGGGAGAAGGAAAGCAATATGATCTTCCCATCAAAAAGAAAAGTGACATTTCCACGATTATGTATACTAGTGGAACCACTGGTGACCCAAAGGGAGTGATGATTTCTAACGAAAGCATTGTTACTCTTATCGCTGGAGTGATCCGTCTGCTGACAAGCGCTAATGAACCCGTGAGTTTCTTTCTTCATTTCGTGTATTTCCTATGTTTCAAAAGAAGCTACAATATTTAAGATTCCCTTAGCTCTGATCTTAATAGATTTTCTTTGTTTGTGAAAATTAATAGTTATCTGTGAAGGATGTTTTTCTTTCATATCTTCCTCTTGCCCACATCTTTGACCGAGTTATCGAAGAGTGTTTTATACAACATGGTGCTGCAATTGGTTTCTGGCGTGGGGTCAGTACATCTCAAAGTTTATTATTTGAACAAGTTTTCTAAACTTGATACTAAAATTTTCTTGGGATGGTTTTCTCAGGATGTCAAATTGTTGATAGAAGACCTTGGTGAACTAAAACCAACTATATTTTGTGCTGTACCTCGTGTTCTAGATAGAGTATACTCAGGTAAGATTTTTTTCGAATGCCCATGTATTATTTGATTGTCCTACACCCCTGTTTTTCATTACATCTACTTATCTTATCCAACAGGTCTGCAGAAGAAGCTATCTGATGGCGGATTCTTAAAAAAGTTGCTGTTTGATTCTGCGTTTTCATAGTAAGTCGGACTTCTCTTCGCCTCTCTAATTCACTATCGTTGAAATTATAAGATCTAACATAGTCAAACATCCTCAGTAAATTTGGATATATGAAGAAGGGACAGTCTCATGCGGAGGCTTCTCCAATCTTTGACAAACTTGTGTTCAGCAAGGTAACAAAGTTTTTCATTAAAGAATCATCCTACACAATATGTGAAGCCTGTATCAGCCTTTGAAATATTATTTCATAGTATTTAAAGCTCTTGCTTCCTCGTTCAGGTTAAACAAGGGCTTGGAGGAAATGTGAGGATTATTCTATCTGGAGCTGCTCCCCTCGCTAGCCACGTAGAGTCATTTCTTAGAGTGGTTGCTTGCTGTCATGTTCTACAAGGATACGGTACCCATTCACAATCTTGAGTCTCATTATATAAACTAGCCAATATCGTTGGTGCCACTAGCTAGAGTGCACTAGTACGCCACTGGTTACATGATTGGTTATATCTATATCTCAACATTGATAAAGATTTTGATCAATTGGTTGCTGCTAGTTGCTGGCTTGAAGTTCTTTAGTTTTATTTTGGGATTATGGTGAAACGCCCTCTCACCTTTCCCAGTTTTGCGAAAAAAAACCATCAATCTTTCCATTTGGTTTTTGAAACTGCAATCTTTTAAAATTTGGTTTTTTGTCCCCTCACCTTTCAATTTGGTTTCTTAAACTCCAATTTTTCAAAATCCTGTATTTGCGAGAAAGGTGAAGGCGTGTTTCACCATATTCCCTTATTCTCCTTCTATACTATATATTTACTTGTTCATAGTGCAAAGAAGTTTTCTGAGAAAACGTTAATAGAAGCAGCGTAATATTGGCTAAAGGTAGGATTCTGAGTTAGGCAAAGCAGAGAACTATTTCTTATTGGTTGCTTGTTTCTTGTTCATAGTGCAAAGAAGTATGTCCGTACTAGAATTCTGATTACTTGAACTATTTCTTATTGGTCGCTTGTTTCTTGTAGGTTTAACGGAAAGCTGTGCTGGAACTTTTGTGTCGCTGCCAGACAAACTTGACATGCTTGGCACAGTTGGTCCACCAGTGCCTAATGTTGATATTCGCCTTGAATCTGTTCCTGAGATGGAATATGATGCTCGTGCAAGTACTCCACGTGGTGAAATCTGCATTCGTGGGAAGACCTTGTTCTCTGGATACTACAAACGTGAAGACCTCACAAAAGAAGTTCTCATTGATGGGTGGTTGCACACAGGTTATGGTTTCTCTAAATCTGTTTTTTATTTAGAAACGATGAAACTGCAATGGAGTTATTTAATAGTTAAACTACTGTTACAACCATTATTTTGGGTTTGTTTGTTTGCTTGTCTCAGAAACAGCGACGAGCAGCGACGAAAATTTATGTTTTTTTTGTCATTGCTAGTTCAACGACATGTTGCTGACCTGAAACTTGTCGTCGAACATGTCCGTTTACTTGTTGCTGGTTCGACGACAAGTCTCAGCGATTAAAAGTTAGATTTTCAGCTGGTTCAATGGCATGTTGCCGATACTTGTTGTTTAACATGTTTGTTTATCTCTCGCTGGTTCAGTGCATTTTTCATTGTTTTAGCATTCTGACACTTGGCTTTTTCTCCATCACATTAGGTGATATTGGTGAATGGCAAGAAAATGGAAGCATGAAGATAATTGACCGGAAGAAGAATATCTTCAAACTCTCGCAAGGAGAGTATGTTGCAGTGGAGAACTTAGAAAACATATATGGTGAAACACAAGTTGTTGATTCGGTAAGTACACGATGGACGGTAAATGCGGATTTGTAGTACAGCTTCGTCTCTTTGTAATGATTACATTTTTTCTCTGTTCTTTCGATCAAATTTTTTGTAGGTTTGGGTGTACGGGAACAGCTTTGAGTCGTTCCTAGTTGCAGTAGCTAATCCAAACCAGCAAACTCTTGAACACTGGGCTGCAGAAAATGGAGTGAGTGGCGATTTCAACGCTATTTGTCAAAACGCAAAAGCAAAGGAATTTATACTCGGAGAACTCGTTAAAATGGCTAAAGAGAAAAAGGTATCTATCTCCTTTTTCATCCACTTTTCTATCTCCTTTTGCTTTGATTTTTCATTACGAGTATATGATATCAAGAGAAAAACTTATAAGTATAATTTAATAAACTAGTTTTTATATTTTTGAGTTTGTTTTACAAATTAAGAATTTTAGTTGTGTTTTTAAAAATATATATAAATTCATTAATTTTTTAAATATTTGTTTTAATTTAAAATGTAACAAATTTTAGCTATAAAATAATTTTAATCAAAATATGTTTGATTTTAAATCAAATTTGGAATACATTCACATAGTTTAATATTAAAATTCCTGAAAGAAGTTTATGGATTTTTTGTACAAATTAAAAAATTTAGAGGTATTTTTGTCAGAATTTTGACATAGGGGTATTATATCAAATGTTTGGTTTTTTTGCGTATTTTAAAGTTGAGGTTTGTTCTGGACTATTCGTCAATATATGTGGTTTTTTTTTTCTTACGATTTCCCCTGAATTTTCATTAACGAGTATAATATGATACATGTTTATCTAACTATCGTTGCTATTTGCAGCTGAAAGGTTTCGAGATCATCAAAGCAATTCATCTTGAACCAGTAGCGTTTGACATGGAACGCGACTTACTTACTCCAACTTACAAAAAGAAGAGACCACAGTTGCTGAAATACTACCAGGTATATAAACACACAAACTCGTGTCGTAATTTAGTTTTACAATATGTATAATCAACACTGGTTTGATCTCTGTTTATTATCTTTTAACAGAATGTGATAGATGAAATGTACAAGACTACAAATGAAAGCCTTGCAGCTTCTGGACGGTAAAAAATTACTTCTCCCTTTCTTATCTATTTTTTATTTACATTTAGCACGAAGAAGAAGACATGTTAATACTTAATACGTTTAAATCATCTGTGTAAAATATTGGATTTTTTTTTTCATAGTTTCAACAGAGCTGCTAACACTTTTTTCTTCATTTTTTAAATAAAAGACACTTCTTGTTAGTTACATTCATGCTTCTATGGGTCTGTTAGTTTACATGTTTTCGCCTGAAGCTAGCAGACTGATGAGAGAAACAAGTAATGTTGTTTGTTTAGTTGTTGCCGCTACACCGGTAACATCACATGTTTGTTTATCTATCGCTCATTTGACGACGATTTTTAGGATGCAAAATTTGCTGAACAAGAAAGATTGGAAATGGAAGTTATTTCATGTTCTATTTTTGATTCACCATTTAATATGAAAATAATGACAAAATTATTTAGCAAAGTTTTCATCTACTCATTTAATTCATCCGTTTTACAAAAATAGATTAATTTCTTTTTTCATCCTAATAATAATAGATGAATAATTTTTCATTTTTTTTATTTTTTTAACATTTTTCAGAACCAGTTGCATCCTTAGTGATTTTTAACTACTAATGATTTAAAATTTTAATTGTTAAATTTTTTAGAGTTTAATTTTCTGTCGGTGAGTTCTATCGACAGGGTGACATGTAAATGAATACGGTCAACTACATAAATTTAACGACAAAATTCAACAACAAAACTAAAAGATAATTTATTAACTCAAGCGATTGCAAAACACACATAAATCTTCGTCCTAGTTGCCTTCGAAATCTTAAAACATATCTGAGACCGTAAAAAGACCATTTTGGTCATATGATATATAAATGATATTCGTACACACTGGTTTATAGTACAAGTATTACAAATTTAAAGGATAATACAGAGATAAACGTGTGCCGACAAAAAAGCTGGCTAAAGGCGTGTAACGAAATCTGCAAGAATCTCAGGTACATTGATGAATCCTTGATCCCGAGGAAGTGATTGGGACAAAGCCGAATTCTGTAGAGCAATAAGCTCTTCTCTATCATACTTCACCCTCTGATCTGTATCCATAAATAATCAAATTCAAACGTTGAGTTATTGCTAATCAATTATTCAACACGTTATTAAAAAAGAGAAAAAAATGGTTTATTAGACCTTAAAACTATCTCGTTTAGTAAAAAAATCTACAACTATAAAAAACTACTCTAAACTTCAATAACCAGGTTTTTAAACCGAAATTTCAAAATTTAAACTTGAAAATAGTAGAACTAATTCGAATTTGGATTATAAAAACTTGGTTATCAAACACTTGAAAGTTTTCTGTTTAATTTTGAAATTTTGGTTTCGATAAAATTTAATTTTATGTTTCGATAAAATTTAAAAAACTTGGTTATCAAAACACTTGAAAGTTTTTTTTCACCAAGAAGAGATAATTCAGAGTCCAAAATACCATATTCCTACAAAAAAGAAGACTTACCTAGGAAACTCCTAGAGATAGCTGCAGAAGTCTCAGGTCTCCGGTTGTTTCTCCTCTGAGGTGGAGTTGTTCGGAGAAGTTTATTTTGGTCGGAAGAAGCTTCGTGGGCAAACAAATGCTTCACTTTAATGTGAGGATACCTTTTGCAGAAACCAGAAATAGCGTCTTCAGTTAAAAGCCAGCAACCTCTGAGGTTAAGTGTTCTAAGGTTTAATGGAGGACTAAACTTCTCTAGTCCAATGTTGGTGAGTACAGCATCTTGGATACTGAGGCTGATTAGATTTGAGAGAGATGAGAGATTGTGGAGGGTGATGTCTGTAAGGGAAGTGCTTCTAAGTGATATATGTGTCAATTCACTTAAGGTATTTAGAGGAGAGAGAGCTATGTCGCTGAGGTATTGATCTTCCAGACTTAGCTTTTTCAGGGAAGTAAGAGATTGGAGAGCTGCTAGAGATAGCTTTGCTTCTTCTTCTTCCTCGTCGTTTTCTTCTGTAGCTTGTTGCTGAATGAATCCTGCAAAAGGGAATTCGTAGAGTAAGATTCACTGGTCAATATCTGCTAAAAATTTCAACATTTCATTATTTAATCACTAAAATTTGTCGTTGAACCAACCACAAAGATAACCAAACATGTTTAAAGACGAGTTTCGACAACAAGTCTCAGAAACATAAATTCTTGTCGCTGTCTCCGAGATAAGCAAACGAAAAGACTGTAAGTTTTAGTAGCCGAGAATTGTCACGGAAATTTGTCGCTGAAGCAGCGACATGTAAACAAACATGTTCAGCTACGAATTTCAGCAACAAATCTCAGCAACATGTTGCTGAACCAGCTATGACAAAACAGACATAAATTTTCGTCGATATCTCGGAGACAAGCAAACGAACAGACCTATAGTTTTAGAAGGTTGTACGCACCATGGATGTTGGTGATACTCAAGTCAAGGGTGTTAACACAAGGCATCATGGTGCCTATAAACAAGAGAGAAAGATCGTCGACCAGTGTACGGGACAGAGATAACGTCTCAAGTTGTGGGACATGACCAGCAAGAATCTCGATCCCAACGGAACTAACTTTTGTGTCTGAGAAATTGAGATTCTTCAGATTGTTACCTACACATGCTACAAACTCAACAGAATCATCTCCAAAAGCTGTGGAGCTCAGATCAAGATGTTCCAGCATCGTCATAGATTTTAAGAAGTGGAAGTTTTTGAGGGAAGTCTTGGAAATATCCAAGTAAGATATAGAGCTTTTGTTAGTGAAGGTTAAGGCCTCTGTTTCGGTATTGAAAGTAGCTCCTGATAAAAAGAGCTTTCTTAATGAAGTAAATGTAGAACAATGGGGATGTGATATGGAGAGAATGGCACACTTGTTCATGTGTAAGCATTCAAGATGGGTTATGGCGGGTGGCTGTGTGACGCTGGTCCATGAGAGATTAAGGAAGTTCAAGCTCGAAAAGTTGAGGATAGTAGCAGCTCCGTGGTTGGATACAGAGCTTCCCCAGATGTCAAGGTACTCTAACTTTTTCAGTACCTGAGGAGCAAAAAGGAATTAGTAAGAAAGAAGACGGGGCAAAAAAGCAGATTTTAAAAGATTGGAGTTTAAAAAACCAAAACTAAAAGGTGAGGGTTTTTTTTTTTGCAAAAACGGAAAAGATGAGGAGCCATTTCACTATAATCCCAAGTTTTAACTAAGTATTGAACGTAGAACTGTTTTCACACGCAGAGGAAAGTTTGTAATAAAGTTAATTTCCGAACAATGGCATCAGTGAAGACATATGAAAGAAAGAAAGAACAAAAGAGGGTAAAATTTTGTACCTGGAGAGACTTCAAGTTGTTGTCAGTTACAGGTAAGCCACCTAAATCTAGAAGAGACAAGTTCTTAAGTGAAGCAAGAAGATGAATTCCAGCTTCTGTAACCCCTGTCTGTGAAATCCACAACTTTTCCAGATTTGGAACAGACTGGAGATGTTTTATTCCAGCATCTGTAACCTTTGAACATCTAGAAAGGTTCAGCTCCTTCAAACTTGTTAATCCTGAAATTCAAGTATTAGAAGAGTGATATATATGGTACAAAGCTTCACTATGAAAGAAGACGTCTTACTTTTACGATACCTGTGATAGGCCAGATGGTGGAATTGTTGATTCTTAGGCAGTCTGAAAGATTTAGAGAGAATAGATCAACAAATCCTCCAATGTAAGCCATCCATTCTGCGTTAATGGAGCTTTCACCGCTGAGGTCTATTTTCTCTACAGAATATTTGAATACCCTACAAAGAAAGAGTATTGCTTAGCTGTGACAAATATATACTGCCATTAAAATGGATATGCAAACACTAGAGTTCTAGAAAGTGACCATGAGAATCACTATAAGGGATTCTAAGCAAAACTAGCTCATATATTTCATTGTCTGGAACATACCAAGCAACCTCTTCTACGATGTTGAGGAGCCTTTGTCGAAATTCGCAAAAAAATTCAACCATATTAACATATCTGGGCTCTAAAGCAATGAAAGAATAATCAACACCATGAGAAGTTTCATGGTTGCATCTTAAACTTAGTTTGAAATGAAAGGAAGTAACTCATGACCTTGTGAAAATAGATCAAGTCATTTTTTTCTCAGAGCGGGATTTGCATTTAATCCGCTTCCTCAATTTCTACTCAATTTAACATGAATTTAAACCTTATCAAAATACCAAGATCTAGAAGATTCTACAGCCAATAAATCTAATAATCCACGGATAACTTCTCACAACAAGTGTACTCGAGTAGAGAAAACAAACAAGTTTGATCGATCAAATCTCCTGGAAAAACTAAGATCCCAATCGATAATCCAATTTCTCAAATCCGAGCATATACCTCTCCCCATTTGGCGTAATCAAAACATAAAACGGAAACCAAAACTAAGATTCATGCTAATATTCATCACTTCACGAAAAAACGTTCAGCCATTACGAAATTTTTTCAAAGGTTAACAGAATTACTCAAGTAATGAAGGGAAGAGCAGTCGCCGACGGAGGAGGTGACGAAGGAGAGCATCAGCAAGGTGAGAAGGCAACCGCGCAAGACTTCGCCGTTGGAGACGCCATCTTTCCACGGAATCTCCGCTCTTACAAGCTTCCTCTAGACATAAACGCACCAATGGACTCTCCATCTCCATCTCCATTTCCATCGTTGAATTTTCTGATTCCAGTCGCCGCTAAAAAACTCGTAATTCGTAAATACAAACCAAACCAGAGAAAATAATAAAACCAACTAATATTTAAAAATTAATTTCTTTTTATAAGAAAAAAATAATGGTAGGCCATATTGGGCTTAATATAATTTATAGAAGTTATGGCCCAATATATCTGGGTCAAAAGCTTATCTTTAAACGGGCCGGGTTAGCCCAATCAATGAAGCGTTTGAATTCCAGTGAATGAACACGTGTGATGGCACGTGGCTTTTCTTCGATAAAACGTCGTCGTAGTGAATATTGGGCTTTGTAATTTAAAGTAAGGCCCAATATATCCGGCTCAAAAGCTTCTCTCTAAACGGGTCGGATTAGCCCGTTTGAAAGATAGTGAAGCGTGTGAATTCCATTCCATAGCGGACGCACACGTGTGATGACACGTGTCTCTCTTTCATTAAACGCCGTCGTATCGTAGCGCCCAAACTTTTACACATATGTTTCTCTTTCTTATATTAATTGCGCGCTTTATCGATTAAACAAATACTTTAGATTTTTCTCTCCAAAAGCTCTCACTCTCTACTCTTCTCTCTACAGCGAAATGCAGCCACTCTCCGTCTCCATTTTCCTCTTCCTGTGTCTAATTGCTTCATTTTTCTCCGCCTCTTTGTCTTCTTCTGGGTATTTAGATGCGACATGTTCGGGAATAGTACCCTTGCGCTTCCGGAATGACAAAATCTCGATAACCGACTTTGGAGGCGTTGGGGATGGTCGGACTTTGAACACTAAGGCGTTTAGGGCGGCGATCTACCGGATTCAGCATCTGAAGAGGAGAGGAGGTACGCTTTTGTATATACCTCCGGGGGTTTATCTGACGGAGAGCTTCAATCTCGCTAGCCATATGACTCTCTACTTGGCTAGAGGTGCTGTTATCAAAGCAGTTCAGGTAAAAATGCGATTCGATTCTTTAATTTGCATGTGTATATGCTTCATTGTTGGCTGTAATTTTCTGTTCTATAAGATATTTGAGATTGGGGATGGTTGAGTAGTGGAGGACTGAGCACGAATTCGTTAGATTCTGATTTTAAAAATTCGAATTCGTTAGGTTCTGATTTTAAATTAGTATTCGTTAGGTTCTGACTTTAAATTCAAATTCATTAGGTTCTGATTTTAAATTCGAATCCGTTCACCAGTTGTTACCATTATGGCAGTATTTCATTCCTGATTTTTCTTGTCGAGTGGTCTCTATCTGGATTCTGGAATTGAATTTCGAAAATCAACACTCAGAAGTGACAATTCTCCAATGATCAGCTGCTAATGAAAAATACTCCTTTTCACATTTAGTTCACTACAAATAATATTCTAATTAAGAAATATTTTAACTGATTTTTCTTCTTGGATCTGAAATTGTAATGAGTTGATTAAATTTGTGTAAAAATCATTGGATAGAGAAAAACTAAAAAAAGAGTAGATTTAGGGAACCATTGCACGCATTTATAATAAATGAATATGGGTGCGTGATAGGTAAAGGTAGGTCCAAGCAGCATGGGGTCCTGGTGGAAATGAACGTTACTGTATGCATGTGGTGTACTGCTTTTATGTTTCCAGAATATAGCTGGCAACTTTTGTCTTCACATTATCCAATTTAGTAAAAAATTGGGCTATTATATTATCTCTTGTGTAGTATTACAGTAGAAAAGCAGCCCAAAAGATAAAAGTACAGTAAAACTTAGTTGTCTTTTAATGTGTCAAATGTAGACAATTTGGGTTTCATCGTCGATTAGTGAGAATCTCAGATCATTGGAGTACGATGCTTCCACTTATGTTGAACCTCGTTTTCAATTTCTATTGCTTAGATTCACTGATTGTCTTGTCTCCAAGTAAAAAAACCATTACTTGTCTCACTGGTGTGGTGTCTGTTATGACCAATTCTTGAACGCCTGCAAGTCACGGCCATTTCATTACCTTAGATAGAATCGAGACAAACTCTTAGATATGTAGAAGGAAATGCAGTATGTGAACCATTTTGTGACCATTATAGTGTGTATGTTTTCATTTCAGGATACATGGAATTGGCCATTGATTGATCCTTTACCATCTTATGGAAGAGGAAGGGAGTTACCAGGGAAACGGTATAAAAGCTTTATTCATGGGAATGGACTCCGTGACGTAGTCATCACTGGTGAGTTTGGATTGTCTTATAGCTTCATTTATATGCATAGCTATAATTATAACGCACTTGAATAATATAGTATCTGCAAATGCCAAGCTCTCTTCTCAAGTTTATAGTAACCAAATCTTAAAGAAAGTCTTTTCTAAAGCACTAGAATCAAGCTAGAGATCAATAATCTACACCAAATTCCTAGGTCTCAAATATCTAAAAGGCTGCATACTTCATATAGTGTACAAAAACATAAACTAAAGGTTTACTTTTTCGACTGTTTTGACATTAACATTACAACACTAAAACAGGAGAAAACGGGACAATAGACGGTCAAGGAGAAGTATGGTGGAATCTATGGCGCAGTAGAACACTAAAGTTCACTAGACCAAATCTAGTAGAGTTCATGAACTCAAAGGGGATTATAATTTCCAATGTTATTTTCCAGAATTCACCTTTCTGGAACATTCATCCTGTGTATTGCAGGTATATATAACCTTTAGATTTCACAAAGCATATCATCTTCTTATGTACTCACTCTGGTTCTTATTTTAACTTATTGATATGTGCCAGTGACGTTGTCATTCATCATGTTACCATTTTAGCTCCATCAGATTCACCTAACACCGATGGAATCGATCCAGGTTTCTCCTTCTTTAACCTTTTTTCTTCTCTTTTTTTCTCCATTAGCAGTAAACTACTAGATTGGCTGCAAGTTATATTGGATTTTTCTTGTTCTGAGAACATCTCTAAAGAAAAAACTTAAATTTGAGAGGTTTTATAGTGTTTTGCTTCAATTATAGATTTCAAAGTTAAGAGGTTTTATAGTGTTTTGCTTAGTATAAGATTCATGAGTATAAGATCCAATGGATACTTAGAAAAATTCGGTTCAGTTCCGGTTCTGGTTCGGGTAGTATCCAAATAACCGAGAAAGGTAACCAAATAACCGAAAAAAGTACCAAAAAATCGAATAACCGAAAAATATCCGAAAAACAAAAAAATACCCGAAAAATTATTCATAAAATTATTCATAAAATTATTAATATTTATCAATATTTTCGAAAATATATAAAATTTTAAAATAAAATTATTAATATTTTCGAAAAAAATTAAAAGAAAAATATTTTCGGTATCCAGTTACTATCCGAAACCGAACCGATGTCCATAAATATCAATGTCAAGATCCAGTGGATATTTATACTAGGAACCGAAACCAAAATTTTCGGTTCTTCCGGTTCAGTTTTAATGCCTAGGCCTAGTTTTGCTTCTAAATCAAGAACCATTTTCCTATCCTAACAAAGAGAACATCATTTGTTTCATTGTTTCATAGACTCCAGCTTCAACGTCTGCATAGAAGACTCCTACATATCAACAGGAGACGATCTCGTAGCTATAAAAAGTGGCTGGGACCAGTACGGTATCGCTTTTGGTCGACCTAGCTCAAACATCACTATCCGCCGCATCACAGGATCATCACCGTTCGCAGGAATCGCCATAGGAAGCGAAACCTCTGGTGGAATCAAGAACATTTTAGCCGAACACATCACTTTATCCAATATGGGTGTTGGAATCAACATCAAAACAAACATTGGTCGTGGAGGATACATCAAAAACATTAAGATCTCTAATGTTTATGTAGAAAATGCAAGGTATGGGATTAAGTTTGCAGGAGACACAGGAGATCATCCAGACGCGAATTATGATCCAAACGCTCTTCCGATTGTTAAGGATATACATATTGAGAACGTTTTGGGAATTAACGTTCAAAACGCTGGTTCTATACAAGGTCTTAAAGGTTCACCTTTTACAGGTAAAAATTATCATCTTTTTCATTATTTTTTTTATTGTTTATTGGGATGGCGGCGAAAACCTCCTAAACTATCCGTTTTTGGTGAAACTTATCCTAAATTATCAAATCAACCAAAAAAATCCTTAACTTTTTTTTTTTGAAAAAAAACTCTAAACTATCATAACTGCAAACTAATCTCTGGACTTTGATTTTTCGGCGAAAAAAACCTTTCAATTAAATTATGTTAGTATCTAATTAAAAAATGATGCGTTTAAACTATAAATTTTAATTTTAATTAACAATTAACTTTTAAACGGTGAGGTTATAGAAAATCACTATCACTCCGGATTTTGAATGCTCGACTCTAAACCCTTCAAATTTATCGACAAAAATTTTTAATCGGTGTTTTTCCTTTTTTAGTTTCATTAAAACTTATTGTTTCGTTTGATTATGAGGTTTTTTTATTTTTTTTTTGGTAACCGGTAATTTGATTATGAGGTTGACGGCTCCATTTTGTTAAACTAGATTTTTACAGGTCAAACTATAAAATAAAGGTTTTTTTAAGGGATTTTTCGGTTAAACAATGATTTGTAAGGTTTTTTTTGGGTAAAAAAATAGAGGGTTTTGTTGCTCAATTCAAATCTAAGTTCTGGTTAATCGGTGAAACTGTAGGGTTGTTTGGTTATAATCCCTTGTATGTTTTATAAAATAAAATTTGTTAATTGCAGGAATATGTTTGAGTGAGATTAATCTCCATGGAAGATATACGAAGTGGAAGTGTTCCGATGTTATTGGAACTTCACTTAAGGTTACTCCATGGCCTTGTTCTCAACTCAGAACTAATACTGGATTTACTTCATGTTCTTCCCAGTTCTAGAATCTTCCACTTTCCAAGTAAGTCTATATATATATATATGTATATCGAATTTGTGTAATGTGTCTATCTATAATTATTACATTTCATATACGCAATGTTTGTATGAGCAATAGAACAAAGGCAAAACAGTATTATGTAGTTCCTTCGTTAATATCTTATATCAAATTATTTTATTTTTATTTTTTTTTGTTAAATTTTTTTTTTCTCAATATAAAAGTTAAGATTACTGTCTCCAATATTTTTTTTAATGAATATTAATTAATAAACTTAGAGAAAATGAAAATTTTTCAAAGTTTACTTTTCTTAAAAGTAACTTTTTTTCAAAAAAACAAATACCACTTTTTTTTTCAAATTAGAGTACATTTTTATTTTGTAGATTTTGTTTTTTAATTTGAGATAAAATTGAAAGATTGAATGCCATCGGAAATACTCTTATTATATTGTGTTTTTAAAAATTAACAAAGGTCGAGTTATATATTGGATAGTTATAACTTATAAGAAAACTAAGTTCGGAAGAAAAAAAAAACTAAGAAAGTGAGACGAATAGATTGAGGGTATATGTTAGAAAAATCTAAAATACACTAATGTGTGTTTTTGTGAAAATGTATATTTTCATGATAGATTATGTTTAGGGTTTAATAAAAAAATCATAAGATTTATGTCTAAATTTTAAGTGTATTTTGGTCGATCACTATCTACAAAAAGTGAATTTTAGAACAATACATATTAAATTTTGTATTTTTGCAAAAAAAAAGAGGTTAAATAGTGTATTTTTGTAATTGCCCCAAATTTGGTTTTAATATTAAAAATTATGTTTTAAATTGGATTTGCTAAAACTCAAGATATATAATAAATAAATGACTGTTAAAAAATAAAATTATTAATAATAGTAATTTTTGTTATTTTAAAAAAGGTTCAATGTGCCAAAGCTACCAATAATTTCTATATCTATTATACACGTTATAACAGATCAGGTTAATAAGAATTTAATTAACACAATACATCCAAAATATATTATTTTTCTTCTAAACACATAAAATATATCATTTTATATAGAAGTGTGAAAGTGCCAAAATTTTATTTGACTGTTTTAAATATATATAAAATGAAATTTCCGTACGATTAGGCATGTTTTTTAAATATATTTGTTTTTGTAACTCTTTTTAAAATATATTTGTTTGGCTCTTCCTAATTCTAATATTATATTATGCTGCTTCTTTGTAAATAGCAATGAGTCCAATTCATGAGTCAACTACTAAGTTGAGAAATTAATGATAATAATAAATTAAATAATTTCAATACTACTAAGTAACTCTTAACGCGATTATTTAAGTGTATAAAAGGTAGTATTAATTAGAGATAAGATTATCGATTAATTAAGGAAAATGATGACATCGCTGAAAATGATATAAGTGTAAAAATTAAATACTATGACAAATCTATATAAACATAAAAATGAATTTGACAAAAAAATATAAAATATAAAATATAAATTTGGGAAAAAAATAAATATAAAAATGTAAAGTGGAATCTACGCGGAGAGAGTTTGAAATGTCGTCGGTCCAAAAACTCTAAACTCTTTGACTCTTCTTTGTCCCTTGGAAACTTCTATTTATCTTCTTCTTTATTCCTTTTTTATTTTTTGTAGATTCTTTTTGAATATTACGTTTTGTCTACGTTAAAACTAGGTTTCTTATCTTTCAAAAACAAATTAAAAGAATAATTTAGGTGTCTTCTTATAGCAAAAAAAATATCTACATTTTACGGTCCTTTAAACTTGTAATTTTAATAAAAATATTTGATGATGTTTTGGATTCAATATGCTTTATATTAACTGAACAAAATTGTAAGGTTTATTTGAACTAGATTTACATGTGACTCGATTCATAACTTCAAGTTTTTAAGTTAAATTTTATATTATCCAATTAAAAAAGACTACAACATAAATAATAATAAAAAAATAAACATGAATTCTTCTAATAAATATACAGAAAAAATTTTAATATATATAGTCCAGCTATCTAATAATCTAAATATATATATATATATATATTTAAAAATAAATTAAAAAACCTTATATGCATAGGGAGTATTTTAAAAATACTTATTATGTATCTACACACAATTGTGATACTATACAGTGTGAGTCAACAATTCAGTTGAAATTTGCAATATAGCTTTTGGAAAAAACTTGTAAATTAAATATTCTATATAAGTTATGATTTATTACAATAAGAAAGTATATTAATAGGATAAGTGGTCCAGATGCCTACAAAATAATAATTTAACTAGGATTTTACCCGCATTATATGCGGGACAAAAAAATTTCTC
>ASZG01036161.1:0-21821 GCA_000411095.1 Aethionema arabicum
TTTTTTTTTTTTTTTTTGTCAAGGGTATGTTATTTAATTAAAAGTCACATCTTTACTTACATTTTATATCAAAAGTGACAAATAGTGATGAATTCTCACATTTTCGTAAGTATTAAGATTTTTTTTTGAAATATTTTTAAATTACAAAATTTTTAAATTAAGAAAATTACATGATTTTATAAACCACAAAATTTTCAAATTAACCAAATTTTCAAAAAATTACATAATTATAGGTTATAACTTATAGCCCACAAAATATTTAAATTAACAAAATTTTCTAAAAATGACATAATCATAGATTATAACCCACAAAACTTTTAAGTTAACCAAATTTTCAAAAAATTACATAATTATAGGTTACAACCTACAAAATTTTAAAATTAACTAAATTTTTAAAAAAGTACATAATCACAGATTATATAACCCACAAAATTTTTAAATTAACAAAATTTTCAAAAAATTACATAATCATAGATTATAACCTACAAAATTTTAAAATTAACCAATTTTTTTTTTAAAGAAACATATATTAATTTTTTTTTAAAAGAAAATAGAATAAATGGTAACATAAATATATAGTGTATATATAGCTTTCCGAAATCAAAATCTAGTAAATTAAATTTGAATTTAAATATTTATAATCCATGAAAAATCCAAAAAACAAAACACAGAGAAGGCTAGAAACACTAGAAAGGCATGTCTTGCAGACCAGCCCCTCCCAATTTCTCCAAATCTTCTTGTGACAACAGAGTTTTCCTGCCTGTGCTGCTTCCACTCTTATCGTACGGTTGAGCCATTTTTCGCAGAAACTGCACATCCCAACACTTCAGTGTATAAACTATACTGGATTCCATTTACTTTTACTTGTGGTATGTAAATAAAAGCAGTGGTTTTTGGTTTAGGGTTTAGGGTTTAAGGTGTTACCTCTCTTGCAATGTGGATAGCCATGTCAGTACTGAGGTTCAAGTGGGCATCACGCAAATGAGAAAGAATCCAACCAGGTAATTTCGACCGCTTGTCGTGACGACTATATCTGCAGTTTTTACACAACAATGGCAACACACATATAAGCAAATCTGTTAAGATATTCTATTCTTAAGGTACAAATACAGATATATTAAGGTAATATGGGATTTTAGACTCTACTATCTCAATTTGATGAAAAAACAACAACTATAAAAATGATTTTTAAACCCAGAACCTTTGATAACCGGGTTTTAAAACTCTACCGAATTTTTTAAATTAAAATTAAACAATAATTTCAAAATTTAATAAAAAAAGTATAATCGAAATTTGGATTAGTTACTATAATTTCAAATTTAAATTTGAGATTTCAGTTTAGAAAACTAGGTTAATTAAGGTTCAGGGTTTAGAACACCGATTATTAGAATTCAGGGTCTAA
The DNA here is from genome assembly GCA_000411095.1 of Aethionema arabicum. Lineage (NCBI taxonomy): Eukaryota > Viridiplantae > Streptophyta > Magnoliopsida > Brassicales > Brassicaceae > Aethionema > Aethionema arabicum. The sequence goes on from ASZG01036161.1 coordinate 1,403, forward strand.
AAAAACATTTTTACACCAAATTGGTAAAGTTCATGGCCTATTTTACCATTTCAAAATTCAGGGTATATATGTGTGTATATAAATATATATATTAGCTGATTCCATATACATATATACCTTTTGTCTGCAAATATCATCATCCCATAATCAGCCTTTGACCGGATTACTCGTCCTACACATTGAGCTGCTTGTCTCTGTTTTTGTAGCGAAAAGGTTTATATATGATTAGAGAAAGGTAAGGTATTTGAGTTTTATTTAACATAAAGAGTATAAGATCATAGGATTAAAATTATACCAAGGCATCGAAAGTAAGGAAATCGCCTTCTTTTATTTGAAATGTATCACGCAAATACTCTAATCTTGCAACTAATATCCTGTAATTGTTTTTTTAAAAACTAAGCATTTTTTTATCTGATGAAAAGTATTGAAAACTTTAATTTGAGCAGAACTTACTTGCTTAGTGTATACTGGAAAGGTACACCAAACATGACGACTAGTCTACCATAGTGACGATCGAAATCGATACCTTCAGCAACTTTTCCCCTGCAGTTCAGAACACAAATTTGATCAAATATCTTATGAAAATTCCATAAGAACAAGTAAAATCAGCAGTAACATTTCACTTTACTAGAGATCACTTTCGCTTATCACATCGCAAGTCAGCATACATAAAACGGGGATCAAAGAGGCTGTTTCGTTATAGTTCAAAGATTTTACGCTAAGCTGTCAAAAATGTATGCCACATGTAGCACATAAGACATTTACTACACTTAGTTTGATTATTTTTTACATTTCATCTGAAATGCCAGCTCAGTGAAGATATAAGTATTCACCTAAACCAGAGGCTAGAAATTTAATATATTTCGGACTACTCTACAACCAAACCAAGGGATAACAAGATTTTTTCCCATCTTAGTCACCAAAGATGTTACGGTAAGCTAGTAAATCAAATCAAACATGGAATCTCTTAGCTTACTGTGATATGAAATCATGGAAAGGGGAAGACATCTTTTAAACACAATAATCAAAGCAGTTCCAGGTTTCTTGTCAAAGAGCACTCAAATTGAAACCAATTTACAATGCAATTCACTAACAAGGGAAAGGAGAAAATAAAAGGATTCGCGATTATGCCAATAGAACCAAAGAAACAGAGAGCCACATATTCCTTTTTCGCCATGAATGCCCAAACGGCCCAAACTGCACAAATTGAAGTTTTACCTGGCTACAGAGAAGAAAACTGCACCTCTTCCACAATCACAAGCCCTACGATAATTGTCCAGTGCCAATGTTGTTTCTACAACATCTTGTGTCTCGATGAAGACAAGCTTGTGTTGCATTATTTCCTACAAATATTGAGTGCATTAGCTGTGTTTGCAACACGTTGATAAGAATTCCAGTAGCAGCTGAAATAAATATTTTGTTGGTTTCATACAACATTTTCACTTCATGCGTAAGTGTGTAGTACAAGTGAAAACTATCCTAACACAGTAAGGAAAAGAGAAGTAAACAACTTACCTTCAAAATTCCAGTTTCATTCCATGTAGCAATAATGCCATCCATATAGGAGTAACTAACAAAGAAGCACACAACACCATCAGGAACAATAGATACCATCTCTACCAAAAGCTTTCCATAATTCCTCACAACACCAGGATCACTTCTCATGTCAAACTTGGTGCTAACAGGAAGTTGATCACTGAAAAAGCAAGACAAATAACCATTAATGACAATACATACAAGAAAAACAATAAGGCAAATGTTTAGGACTTTTTTTTTGTATTGTAAACCCATTACCTTCCTCGAGTAAGAACCATAGGACAAATGCAGTCTCGAGTCATTGACATTTTGAAGCTTCGACTAACAACAGGATTAAAACTAAGAAGACGGGGATATAAATCGATTGGGCTCAGGGTGCCTGAAGTAATCACAACTGACTGGAAACGGTCAAACACCGGTTTTATCGCCAGAGATGCATCATGGCAGCTCAACTGAGATACAAAACGTTGAGTTTCAGATCCACTTTTCAATTAATAACTAGAATGGTAAGTAAAATACATTTAAATCAATATCTTCGAATCGACAATGACAAGACTCAAAGAAAGAAGATCAACAGATACTGACCTGCAATATAGGATCTGGAATATGAGGCATTCTCTCGTCAAAGGGCTCAATAATGATGGAAAAGCCACGTGCATATGTCCCAACAAGAGTTGCAAAGTCACATACTGTCTGGATAGGTAAAAACTCATCTGTATCTGTGATTTCAAGGGTTAACATGAGAGAGTGGAGCCGGTCATAACAGAACTTCAGTGTTTTCTGCTCAATTCCAGCTTGAGAGTTAATCGAGGATACAAAGCTAACAGGGCTTTCTTTCTCTACATTTTCAGTATCCAACCGTACCCCCAAGTACTGAAGTAATCGGCGTAAAACATGCACAAAATGCTCAGCCCGTCTAATATTTCCTGGGACAGCCTCCTTTAGAATATCATGTGGAAGTGCAGGGTTTGCAAGCCATTGATCAGTTCCTGCAGAATAAACATATTGGTTGCGTTAAGTTTAGACTTTAGAGAATCAGAAAATGCCTAATACTAATGAATTCAACCAATTTGCTGACAATATACTTACCAGATAAGTCCCCTCTAAGTGCTAAACCCTCAACTAGCCGGTTGTATTCTGCTCGCAATCTGCCTGCATCCGTAGACTTGAACCTTCCTACCAGTTGGGCAAATTTAATAATCTGATAAGAATTTTTAAAAGAGCATCACAAGCAACCAGATCACTTCCTGTACTGAACTACGATAATTATGTGCCAGATGATCACAAAACAAGAAAGTCATGTGCTCAGTATTGCTGACAAGGGCACTTTCAGCACTTTGAAAAGAAGCAACCTCAGAAAATCATTTTTGCTCCTAACTAACACCCATCCGACAACAACTAGAAAAAGGCAAACCAAAATTATATGTCACAGACTCACAGTGAGCATACACACAGATGGCATTCAAGAACAATCACAAAAATTCACTTAAAGAGAAAAATACTATTCACCCATATTCAAGGGATGTTAAGACATCAATTATATACGAAAAAAACATACCTATCAATTTCTTGTCTTATCTTATTAAGGTTTCGATTAGCTCCTTCAAGTGTAACCCTTCTCACACTGACGCTGAGGGCTTCAATACACACATTATCAATATTATGCGCCTCATCAAACACTACAACTGACTCCTTTTGTAGCTCCTTTGATATAATTCCAGCAACCTTAGGATCCAGTAAGTATTGGTAGCTATAAACGATAACATTGGCAAACTGCACCATGTGCCTAGCAAGAAAATAAGGGCACCATCCTTGACTCTTACCAAACGCCCTTAAATCCTAACATTGAAAGACACATTCACCATCAACCAAAATGTGCAAGAAATCTCAAAATTTAGCATGAATCAAGCACCATTCCAAGCTAATACGTTAAGTTAACCTAGAAAAAGGTAAAAAAACCTGAAATTTTCAATCTTACCTCTAAAGTATACACACCAGGAGGCAATAGCGCGTTCTCAGCAGCCTTCTCATAATTCTCAAAATAGTCGCAGAGTTCTACATTTGGGTTCTCTGCCGATAATGCCCTAACCCAACTAGCTGTACGCTTCCTACACGCTGCGTCAACAGAATCACGATTCGCCGCAGCTAAAACCTTAGGATTAACGCAAAGATTCTTCCTAGAAGAAAGACCAATCGCGAGCATCTTTGCCTGAGCGCCTAAGTGGCGTACCTGGTACTCATGTAAGAGCTTAAGCTCACCTAGTGTTTTCTCCATCTCGTGAACAGTACGAGTACAATAAACAAGCTTCATTGGAGAATCAGGACGAGAGAGCCGATAACTAGTGATAAGCGAAAGCAGAGCAATAGTTTTGCCAGTACCCGTGGGCATCTCAAGTAGACAATGACCTTTAGCGTCTAAGGCTCGCTTGAGTTCCACCATGTACTCGTATTGTTCTGGATATATGTTTTCATAAGGGAAGTAGACAGTTACATCCTCAATTTTGAAGATCATCTTCCTCCTCTATCGTCCCGTGAAAGATCAAATCGAAATGCAAAGAGGGCAGAAACTTTCGAAACCCTAAAACTCGAATTACTTCATCAAACAGACGAATCGACAAATGATTCGAATTCGAGTAGATAAACTCCAAACGAACAACAGAAGTACCTTAATACTCTGATCAACTGAGGTAGAAGAAACGGAAGAAAGCTCACCGGCGATAGCGCGGCAGCTTCAAGCGAGAGAAAAGAGGAAAGACGACGAGTGATTACGCCGAAGTGAACTCTGTGTTTGAAGGAAGTCAGTACAAGGGTTAATATTAACTTTTTAATCCCTAATTAGTTTTTCTTGTGACCCCTGTATTTGTTCGTTTATCACATTTTAACCCTATAACTTATATTCGCGTCAAAAAACTTAATTTCCTGCAAATTATTTTCCACAATGTAATAACATAGTGAGTGTTTATGCAATGAGGGAAAAAATAATATGAAGTTAATTTAATTTTTACCACCAGTTTTTTCTTATAAAATTTAACAAATATGAAAAACATACAAATTTAAATAATTCTTTGTTTTTGGTAAATTACTTTGATTATAAAATCTGAAACTTTAATATAATGTGTAAAATTAATTATAGTGAAAATATGTGATAAACACTAGTAATTGTTTTTTAAAGTAATTAGTTATTCTAAATTATGCAATATTACACAACGAGGACAGTATTTTTATTTCTACTCAAAATGTACCATGTAAGTTTAGTATATGGTAATAAGTCCTTAAAAGAGTACATGTAATCTCGTCTCTCCTTACCCTTACATGGAGACTGGAGTTTGAAGTCAAGTTTTGACTCAGATACTAACCTGGTCGGCAAAATTTGACCGGAGTTTTCAACCGTCGGATCCCAAATTTTCCGACCAAGTTTGGATTTGGAAACGAGCTGTGACACAAAATAATGATTTGATCTAAATCTGCAAAAAGGGTTTAGTTACAAAAGTAGATTGTAAGTCTTATTCTTCTACTGGTTGCTGGAAAGCTAAGCCCTTTATCACATGTCTACATTGGAACCTGTAATGAGACCGAGGACATTATAACCATGATCACAATCTGGTAACTTAAGAAGTGAAAAAAGAATACCATATAAGATCATCTGAACTTGGAGGAGAGTTTGTTGTGTTGTTTTGAGTTCTGCACTTGAATCGCAACTTTAGAGGGATAAACTGCAATTACAAAGGATAGATTTTTGGTGATGATTGAAGTTAAATTATCTCTTGGAATCTGTTGTTTCTGATGTTTTTACCTTTCTGTTGTATCTGAAGTCACGTTTAGGAAGGAAATGTTGGGGAAGATTCAAAGAAGATGGAGCAAGAACCAGTATGAAAAGTCTCATTGGACCTGTGATTCAAAAAAGGAGAATGATCAGTATAAGTACAACATAATTCACCTGATGAAGTTTTGAGTTACCTGGACAGGAACTTGATCCAGCACCTGTTGAGATTAATGCTCGGATAGTCTACAAGGTGATAAAAGGGGAGAGATTATTATCCTTTTCTTACTTATTTATAGGAAACAAAATGAGCAAGGGCGAATCTATGTTCATGAAGTCAGAAGTAAGAGAACCTTTTTTGAAAGTGCTTCTGCAGCTTTGCTTTTAGTAAAGTCGCCTTCATAGTTTAGAACATTATCACTGTGTGTGAATAGCAACTCATAAGCTTTTTGAGGCCGTAATGGGCTACCACCAAGAATCAACACAACTTTTTGAATGCCAGGAGCTTCACGGATCATTAACTGCAGTGCACTTCGGAGACTAGAGATTGTGTTCATCAGTTTCTCTAGTTTCTTAATTTCATGTCTCACCTCTCTTTTTCTATTCACTAGTTTCCTTCTCGCTAATGGCTTCATTTCTGGTTGTGTAAGATCCATCTCCTATAACCTAAGATTCTTAGAGTGTGAAAAGACATAAATGATAGAATGAAAATGGAGTTTGTAGAAGTAGCGTACCAAATCCTTATATTCTGTTTGCAACCCATCAAACTCAAGACTCATGTCCTGCAATACCCTGCACATATGTAAACCAAGAAACAACTTGGTTAGAGCTCTGTGTGACCAAAATCAATTCTCTTCAGTACGCAATTACAGTAAATTCAAACCAGACAAACAAACTTAGGTCTCTAGCTTTGATTTCAGTAAAAGGTGCTCATAGTGGACACCATTCTTGATTTCAAAATCAATTGAAAACAATGTGCACAATCGATTCATCTAATCGTCAAATAAGATATTCAATCCCAAAAAGATATAATTTAAGAAAAGATTGAACAAATCTCAATGAAGATAATAACCTAGGCTTTTCACATTTACCATAAATTGAAATCTAAGCTCGTATCTATCCAAAATCGATAAAATCCACATCTGAGCATATCTTGTTAAACCGCGTGAAATCGAATCGGTAGAAACGAACGAGAGAACTAAAAATCAAGCATCAGATAAGAATCAATCGAATCAATTAGATACGAAAAAGGGGAAGAGAGCATACGAAGGGATCTGCTGGTGCATATAGAGAACGAAACCGACGATATCATTGATGATATGGAAAACGCCGGAGCCGTTAAGGGAAGAAGCCGTGGTCGTGATATCGGCGTCGTAAATTTCGTCTGTACTTCCTTCTCCTTCCTCCATTTTCGTGAATAAGAAACTCTGATAGAAGATGAAATTTGAAAACTTCAGTAGGCGGGAAAATAAATGAAGAAGAATACATCAAATTGCAAATCAGACCTTGAACAAGAATTATATAACAAAATCGACCCCTAAACTTTTTCGATTAATCAATATTACGAATTAAGCCCAAATAGTAGCTGGCGGTCCAATTAATTAATGGGCTAAGGTTGGGCCGATAAATTTACATTTAAATATTAAATGGGCCGAGACCCGGTCTAGTTCAATGTTAATGGTCAAACCTTATAATAACTTCAAATGGCCCATTACTATTATTATTAATATTTTTATTTTATCACTTTAATATTTTTATTATTATGATTATTATCGTTATTATTTTCTAAAAAAGAGGTCAATTATTTTTTCAATTTTAATTTGGTCATTATGTTGGAAATTCGTAATTTTATTTAATTAAGAGCAAATTTAAAACTATTTATGACGTTTATTTTTTTTCTCATCGTAAATTCATCTAAACATTACATTAATATAATATTTAATTTTTTTTATTTCTAATGAATTCGAGTTGAAAATTTAAATAAACAGTCACAAAAATAAATCTAGATTAAAATTTCTTAGTTTTAAAAAAACTAGTAAAATAAAAATGTAAATATAAAAAACTAGTTTTATAACAATTTGACGAATGATTAAAATAACGTAAATGATAGAGTGATTTTTTCAATCTACTAAAATTCAACCCTTTTATTGTTACTATTAGAAAAAAAAAATATATATGGTATAAAATATGGTTAGATCGTAGACAATTATACACATCAAGTGGCACATAAAATCATAGACATATATATACATACATATATAGATTCTTTTATATATGCAGTGAAACAAAGGACTCTTTTGATATACTTTTGTGACTTTAGATTGGACATTGCTTTCATAAGTTGTCTAAATTTCATTGGTTAGAAACTTATATTTATATATTTGTTTATTTATGAGAATATTTATATATTACCTGAAATAGTGAGTTCACACATGATCAAAGTAAACCTAGTGAGATTTCTCATGTTTTTATTTACTTAAAAAAAATAAATGATAATCAACGATATATGTGTTTGATGGATTTTTATGCATTGTGTTTTATTTATGTGAAAATCGTAAGAAATTAAACTGATAGTTTTATGTTTTTTGCAATAATTTTTTTTAACATCAAATTAGATCACAAACGCGATCTAATAGATAAATTAATGGATAAATCGCAATATGATAGATTCTAACCCAATTTCTTAAATATTAGAGTAAAACACCTAACCACTAAACTAATTCGTTTTAGTATATTTTTTTTAATACTTAGATAAACAGGCATGTCACATGCAAAATTATTTTTATTTATTCTAATTTCTCTTATATTTTTGTTACATTAGTCATACATGTGGTATTTTTTCGTTTATCAACTTATGCAACGTTAGTATTTTCAATTGGTTATTTATTTATAAAATGTATTATAATTCCATAATATATATATATATATATTAATATATAGAGTATTTTTTTTTAAATGTAAAGGAAATGGGAAATAGTATATGGCATGTGAAGGTCATGTGGGCGTGTGGGAACAATCTTCATGTGGCGTTCGTACCTACCAATTACATTTTTTCGTACCTCCAAATATATTTATTTATATCATAACAATTAACAATTATAAAATCTTGAGAGCTTTTACAAGAAAAAAAAAAGGAAATACAAGATTAAAAATATATATATCTTCATTTATGTGTTATTGGGTGGGTCAATAACATATATAAAACTATGAACGATAACGATAAATGAAAAATAGTGTTATTTTTTTACTTGTTATAGATAATTTATAACAAAAAAAATAATGTTTTTGTTATGTTATTATCTCTTTTATGATATTTTTTGCCATAAATTTTAATAATAAGAAGGACTAAAAATTCACATCGTACAAAAGATATTTACCAACGTAATAACTACAAAAACATAAATTTCATTAAAAAAAACTCATATAATCAACACCTACAAAATAAATATAAAAGTTATTGTTAATATCGCATAATGAATATAACCATATGCATTGCAAATTTCGATATATATATATATACCAATCTTAACCAAAAAAATTAAAATTATCTTTATCGGATTATATTTTTGTCAACTTATATACATTCTAACAAAACACATGACATTAAAATGTTGTCGCAAATAATTATTTGACCGTAACTTAATTAATAATTAATATAAGATCCATTTAACATAACTATTAAATAGAATAAGACAATACTCCTCAACAAACTCACTAGAAAAAAAAAAAAATTACACACATAAATATATAATTAATATTAAACAAAGCTAAATATTTAATTAATTAAAAATTAATTAGAGATTCTCTTAAGTTGAAACCCAAAACTGTTGTTGTTTCCAAGTAAGCATAGGCTTATTACTCTCATCACCATTTTCTTTGCATCTTCCACTTAACCTACTAATCTTTTTATTTCCAGTTTTACCCTCTAAATTCTCATTATTTTCATTTATGCCATCCTCTGTTTCTTTTTCTGTTTCTTCTTCTTCTTCTTCTTCGTCCTCTGTTTCTTCTTCTTCAGATGATAGACATAAACGAAGTCTACCTTCACTACGCTCTGCAATTAAGCAACTAGGCCTCGGCGAAACTGTAATTGCTTGAACCACAAGTCTACCATCTTCTCCATTAAATCTAACAATTCGATTTCGTTTCGATCCGTCAACAAATTTAATCGGAGGAGGAAAACTATTGTTTCGGTTAATCTCCGGTTTATTCGTCGAAAAATTAGTATCTTTTCGTGGACAATAAGTTGCTTCGAATGCAAGAAACGATAATTCATCACCGCTTTCGCTTCCTGTTTCGGTTCCGAGGCTTTCAGTACACATTTCTAAGCTTTTATCACTTAATTTAGAAACAGAATGTTTTGCAGATATTGGATGAATGTATGTTTCTTTGGATTCCTCTGTTTCTGTTTTGTCTCGGGGAATTGCGGTGAGATCGGAGAGTGATTGTAGGAAACTTAAACCACTCATTTCAGATTTTTGATTGAAATCTTTGTTGGTTTGTTTGTTTTTTAAGTTTTGATCTTGTGTTTGGGTTAAAACAATGGACATTTTTGTGTTCTTGAGACAAAAACAGAGCAAACAACAGACTAAAACAGAGCAAAAACAGAGGATGCTAATGAAAGTTTGTTTTTTTTTTTCAAGTTGGTTAGAGAGAGAAAGAGAGAGAGAGAGGGGTTTGTTAGTGATTAGAAGGAATGAATATGAAAGTGAACTGGGAGAGATGAAGAAGTATTTATAGAGGTGAAATCCACTTGCCATTGGATTCTTTAGTTTTTTATTGGAAGATAATTTAATTTTTATTTTTTTAATATATAAATCAACTATTTAGAATAAATTGATTGGTGAGTTCTTATTGGCGGATGAAGAAAAAGTTTTTTGGACGGACAACAAATAAAAAAGTTGTAACTTTTGTGTTTCACTTGTAACCTTCAATTTTTTATCTAGAAAATTTTAAATTTTTAAAATGAAAAAACTGAAAATTTTTGAATATGAAAAAAAAAATATAATGCTCAATCATTTATTTATTATAAAATTCAAAACATAAAGGATACCTCACGCACGGTTAATAAAATATAATTTTTTCGTTTCATAAACTACTAAGTATTTTACCTAAAATGTACACAAACTAATAAAATGACCAAAAGTTGTATAAAACAGTAAGATATATATATATATATTTTTTAAACTATATAATAAGTGGAAACAATTTATTTTCTGCTAAAAGAACTCATATAACAAAACAGAGGAAATATTTAGAAACCAAATTGAATATTTGTTAGAGACAAAAAAAGAAATGATACGTAAACAAAGAATTCAGACAAAAAAAAATATTTTTTTTGGACAAAAAAAATATTTTAATAGCTAGTAAACATATATATATTTTTTTTGTCCAAAAAAATATTTTAATAGCTAGTAAACGCATATTCGTCACTATGGAGAAGACGGCTTCTATTTTTTAATTAATTTTTAATGAGTAAAATATATACGAAGTTCGGTCTATGAATAAAATAATACTTATTTATTTATTGGACTTAATAAGATATATATTATAAAAAGTAAAAATGTGGTTACTTTGGGATTAAGAATTCATTCTAGTTTTAGCTGGCATCGACTTACATCGTTTTTTCACTCACACCTTATGACAAAAATATATACTAAGTTTAGTACCATATAGTCTTTTTTATTAAATAATAATAAAAAATGGCTATCACAAACTTAGATTTTTTATATAACAAGAATTCAATAAATCTATGTATCACTCTATCTAAAATTTACTTTATTTAAAACACTTACCAATTTATATTTGATTAAGATGAATAAAATTATTTAGTTTTGGTTAATACTTACTAAAAGTATTATTGCTATATTTAAAAAGTGCTTCAAAATTTTAGATAATTAAAAATAAATCTTCAATTAGTATCGTATCAAATTTTAAAAGTAGAAAATGAAATCAAATGAGTTAATTATTTACTATCAAATCATAATTTTATGCCAATAAAAGTCCATACAATAAATTTATTTATAGCTCAAATCAACATATATAATAATGATATATATAATAATTGTTTTTGGATTTTCAAGTTTTTATAGAAAAGAGTTAAATACAATTGGTGTTAAGTTAGGTCGTGACTAATGATTTCAATTAAATGTAAGCAGGTTAAAAAGTTTATTGTTTTATGTCGAGCTTAAGATAGTTACATAATAATAAATAATTATTATTATAAATAATATTAAAAAAGGTATGCTATAATTTAATTGGTGAAAAATAAAATGAAAGTGTCCTATGAAAGGGCTCACCAAACCTATTTTATATAGCCACTTTCTTTTAAACTTTTGTGAATAATAAATCAAACTTTATTTACATCAATTTGTATAAACTTTTCTCATACTATTAATGGCTTATGTTAATAATCGAATTATTATATTTCGTCTAGACACTCTAAATAATTATGATATTATTCTAGGTTTTAGTTAAAAACTATTTTCATTTACTTATACCAAATAATAGAAATTTTCATAGCCACTAGCTTAGTACGAATACATACGGAATAGAACTAACCGCTAACGAAAACAAGATATGACCAAAATACCCTTCAGAGATGCAAAGTATTTAAGAATTTAATAATTAAGTGATTACGATATTTTAAACATTAAATTATTCATCAAAAATTACAAAATATTTTTTTAAATTGTATTTTGATAACGAATTTTCTTAAACCCTTACCTATTAAATCAGAATTAAATTTAAAATACAAATAAAATCCCATCGTAAAATTAAATAAAAAAATATAATCTAATTTTAGATTTATTAAGCTGAAATTTTCAAATTTTTGGTTTAAAAAATATAGTTATCAAAATTCAACAATTAAAAAATCCGATTATCAAAATTTAAATATATAAAAAATTGTTTCAATAATTCACGATTTTTTCCACCAATGAGATTTCAAATGCAAAACCCCGTCATGAACCATGAATTCTAAGACGTAAATTTCTACATGTAAGGACATCAATTAAATGCAACTAACGAATATATTACCAAGTAAATGCTTCTATTTCAATCAAAACTATTAATGAAAATTAATCAAAGGAATAAGATACTTACTTGAAATTCCATTACATGACTTTGATATAGACCACAAAATCCTTGAGATTTTCATGTTTCTGAAATTGCAACATCACATGTTTCATTAAAGTAACCTAATTACTGTCGGTACATTGCACAACTCTATAATCAAATTCAACCAATGATTAAGAATAAAGGAACCAGAGATTACTTCTTATAAGTAATCTAAACTTTATAAATGCATAGCTTTTAATGGAAATCTAATGGGATTTTGATGTAATTGTCTTTTATGTTAAACACTTAATAAGCTTCATAGATTCTTAAAGAAGTAAGTAATGTAGGGTCAATTAAGAAACAAAGACAATAAGCATGTCTTAGACAATTAGAGATGAAAAACTAGTGATGTCTATACAATTTTTTTTTACTTCAGTTTATAATGGAATTTGTGTACTTTAAAAAAAAAGTTAAGTGTTAGTAAAAAGAAGTTTCTATTTTCAGGTGAAGAAAACTTTTTGATTTCTTATGTTTTGTGAAGTTTAAAGGTTTTTGGTAATGGTCATGTTCGTTCTACCGTCTCCGGTATAACCACGAGCGACAATGAGGAAATTTTATGTTCGTTTTCTTGTCATTGGTTCAGTTACGGAGCCAGAAAAAATTGTTTGTTAAAAGGTCATAACATTTTGCGGAGCCAGGAAAATTTTATAACATTTTTACGGGGTCAAAATAATTTCCAACGTAGGTCAATCACACAAATCAGTCAAAAATTTATGTTATAATTTTTTTTTTTCACGAGGGTCAATTGACCCCGTGACTTAGACCTAGCTCTGCCAGTGATTGGTTCAACGACTTGTCTTTGACTTGTCGTTGAACATGTTCAGTTACGTGTTGTTTGGTTAGCGATAAATTTTGGTGACAAAACTCAATAACAAAAAAAATTAAACGCTAAAATTTTAAACACATTGAATTTTAAATCGCTCATTGCCAAAAGAACAACAGGTGAGCAAACGAATATGATTCCGTCACTATCGCTCGTTACTGGTCACTGACAATAACTAAACAAACAATATTACTCGTTACTATCATTTTGTCGCTGACATCAGCTGTTTGTCGTTGATGTCAGCAACCGGTAAAAGAACAGAACCAATGTGTTATACTTAATGTTATAAGGTGAGAATATGTACCTTATGAGATAGAATCTGACCATTCATTCTTGCAAATCTTTTTTCTCTGTAAATAAGATTTGTATGAACCAATCAGAAGCAAAGAAACTTTGAAAAACAAAGAAACAAAAAGTGGTTTTTTTCTTCTGCATCGTCATCCCACTTCTGGTCCCTAAATTAAAAGGACAAATCTAAAGTTAGATCCGTTAAATTTTCTTTTTGGTTTTTAAAAAATTTCTTAAAACTTTATAAACTTTTAGCAACAAAGGAAGGTGGAATCAATTTCATGTTTACACAAACATGTCAACTACGAATTTTTCTCTTTCACCTTATAGCTTTTGACCATACTTTGGATTAATAAATGTATAATAAAGGCTAGGGTTATTAAGCAGACATGTCATTAACTTAAAGTTGATTAGAGAACTTAACAAAGAACCTATGAACAAACTTATTATCGAATCGAACTAAAGGCAGACATATAGAACTAAAAAAATGACACGGTTTCATATAATATTTTCTATTGTTAAATTCTAAATTTATCCAGAATCAAGCACGAACTAAGGTTTATTCTACAAATACAAATTGTGAATTTTAAAACTTTTCAAACTAATCTTTACCCAGAAAAGAAAGCTATGTGCTTAATTAAAAAAAAATGATAGCTAGCATATGCTCAAGATTACTCTTTATAAAAACCTATATTATGTGGTTTTTAACGGTATTTAAGTCACTAAGTCAAAAGACTAACAAAGTTTAGATGCCCTATGCGAAAAATCGATTGCATACGAGTGCATTCAAGCATTTTAGAATTCTAGAGAATAAATAAACCTAAGTAATAGAAAAATCGAGTCAAATTGTAAGATTAAGTGTGATGTGTGGTACCTGAAGAGGTTGTAGAAGACCCATAATATACTTTGGGTCTGTTCCTTTAGTTGTCACCGGCAACAAACAACAATGAGCAAGCCCTATCGCTGAAGAAGCCATTTAAAAGTCAAATCGCTAAAAAAAAACCAAAACTTGTCGCTGAACCAGCGACAACGACAAGTAAATGAACCTGTTCAGCAATAGGTGTCAGCAACACGTTGCTAGACCAACGACGACAAAACAAACATACATTTTCGTTGTTATCACTATTTCCGAGACAACCAAACGAACATACCCTCTGTGCTGGGCTTCCTGAGCTCCTAATTCCTCAAGCGATTTGTATCAATCTGAAAAAAAGAAGTAAATAAAACATTATACCTGAAATTCGTGCCCATAATACAACCGTTTGGTTCTTTACAGGAACCTCTCCAAGCTTTCGAATTCACGTTTAGATAAACTAATGGGAACTGATCTTATTTCATTATGACATCGTACATACACTTGTCCCTGACATTGTACAAGAACAGCTAAAGTTTTATCTCGTCTTGAGATACATGAAGGTTATCGATGTCTAGTTGTAGCAACTGTAGTTTACTCCTAATGTCTGATAATTCTTTCTGGATGACTAGTAGCCGATCAAGTCTAAGCTGAGCTTCTTCTTGGTAAGGTTTAGCAATGGTATTCACAAAGTTTACTAGATTACTAATTGCAGCTGACAGATCTTTCTGCATAGCATCTTCGAGTTGTTGAGCCAAGGCATCAGCTACCTTATTGACCTTATTAATTATAGCTTGTTTACGATATGGGAAGTTTGATACAGCCACATACCTGTCATATAGAGCATGTTATACACAGCTAGCAATTAGTGTGAAACATCATAATATAGTATTTTAGACGCGGTGAAAAAAAAACCTCAATTATTAATCCTACCAAACTTTTTAAATTAAAATTAAACTTTGAACATAAAATTAGAGCATAGTCTCAAAATTTAACAAAAAAAAAAGATAATTCAAATTTGGATTAATTATATTATAATATCAAGTTTAAATTTGAAATTTCGGAATAAAAAACCCGGTTATTAAGGCTTAGAGCTTAAAAACCTTGTTATCAAAGTTTAGGATTTAAAAAACCATTCGGATAGTTGAGAATATTTCACCAAACCGAGAAAGTTCAAGATCTAAAATACCATAATACCTAAAAAAAATTGATAAGTCCACATCATATTAACTTATAAGAAGGTGGAGTGATGAGATAATGAGAAGTATTACCCTCCTGCAGAGCAAAGGCCAAGAGCAAGAAGATCTTCCAATGTAGTGGGTAGTACTGAGGTTAGAAGTGACGCAGATAGTCCCGCAGCTCCAAGCCCACCAACTGTTACAAAAAACTAGGCAAAACTCGATCATATCAAGAACCTAACGACATATAAGGGATGTTAAGATAATAAAGCAGCTTTAAGTCATAGATATACGTCACTATTAGACCTTACGATCATAGGATTAATTATACAACCCAACTAAACAATGGCAGCTTAGAGGAAGGCAATTAATACTTGAGACGCAATTCTAGTAATCTTACAGAAACGCAATTAATACTTGAGACTCACCACATCACGAATATCTTGTTCCAATCGTTTTGATGTGGTTACGGCGCTCAAATTCTGTACTGTTTTCAAGCTGAATTTATCAGTTTTCCGAAGCAAGTCATATGTGTCCATGCCCAATTGAGGTTTTGAATTGACAAATTTTGGCCATTTGTTTTCAAATGATTTCAGGGACAGACTCCCTTCACGTGCAGTATTTGATTGTAGCCATTCGACATATTCTCCAAGTAAGTTCTGCACACCAGTAAAATTTTATAACCTATAAGAATTACTCACATAATGCGTATACAAAGTCAGTAGCCAGAACTACAGCCAAGGGTAAGAAATCAGTAACAAACACCAGGTCACAACCAAAAAAAAGACTGGACAATTTAATTTATGCAAAGGAAAGAAACTAAAGATGATCAAGATGTTGATAGATAGGAAACTCAAAGAAAAACTTACTTGAGCGCTTGAGAGTGCTGGAGCTAGTATTTCACCGTTAACTTTGGATGAAGCTGCAAGTGCGGCCGAGTTTTCGCTTTTAAACATGTAAGAGATTACAAGATCCAAACTTGACAGTCGCAGGGTACTCCCGATTAGCTCAACAACTTGTAATCTGGCATTATCAATCTGCAATTAAAGTCAGAAGTTAAAATCAAAATTGCTAAGCTAGAACTAAAAACTTCCAATTCCTCCTAAGTGATTCAACAAGATATATCCACTCAAATGTATACCAGCGAAAGAGCCTGCCTTCTCCAAGAAATACTCTCATATTCCATCTTTAGTGCGTATTCTTTAGTACGATTAATAATTTTGTCTGCTGAGGCCAGATCTTCCCTAGCAGCTACGCAATCTTGTCTCACAAGAGATTCCACAGAAGAAAGAAGACGTTCTGCAATTGCAATAGGTGTCTCCAGTTTAAGCCTTATTCTCTCCATTCCGGTAGCAGTTGAGCTATCTAAGAAACTATACAGAAAATTCTCAAGTTCATTGAAGCTTTGGATTCTCCAATCAGAATCAGGATAAGAGACCTTTATATCATCTCTTCCAACCAAAGTAGCACTTGATAGCTTTGCCTCAAGAGCAGACCGAGCTGAAACCGGATATAATATCACATTTTCTGTATTAAGTAACTTCCGAGTGTTCTCCTTAACAAATGAAATAGCTTCATCAAGCTGCACCAAAATATTGAAACTGATTCACCAAAAATCCTATGAGTACGAAAACTTAATAAGACAAGGGAATAATGTTATCTCTGGTAAACCTCACGAGCATCACGGTAGATATCAGATTTATTCAGGATAAACAAAAATTTCTTCTTCCACTGCTGCGTGTACCGGAGAAAAGCAACCTGGTGAACACAATATGTTGAAAATCAGACTAAAGTAAAATAAGACACCGTGGGAACCTTCAGAAGCATACATAGAAATGACATGGGCATGAGATTGGAACGTTTTTTTTCTCAATTTGTGAGCTTTTATTTCGATAAATAATTCGTAACTCTCTGTTTGATTGATAAGACACTTAGTCCATTCCAATTTGTAATCAAGAAAATATTGATATCCGCATAGAACTTGGTGACAGTTTCTCCTATATGACTGAACATATCACTTTCATGAAAAAAAAACATATAGAGCTAAACAAAGAATAATTAACATGCGAAGGTTAACAATAAATATCTACCTCGCTTTCGGTTAAAGGGCGGTCAGCAGAAAGAACAAATACAAGCAGATCTGCACGTGGGACAAATTCTTCAGTCAGACGTTGTTGCCTTTGAAGAATTACATTGGTCCCAGGTGTGTCAACAATATTTATCTGGTCCAAAAGAAAAGTACAGAACTAAATCAATTCCTCCATATAGTTAAAAAAAAAAATTCAGGTGTGAGTGTGATGGTAGAATTTTGGATGACTCACATCCTTAAGTATTGGCGCAGGGAGATAGCAAATGTATTGGCCGTCCGGATGTCTTTGACAGCGTTGTTGCTCTTCAGATTCCAAGTCAGAGTAGCACAGAAATGTGATTTCGTTGGTAGTGGGGACTACACCCTCTTTGAGATATCTTTTACCAAGAAGTGCATTGATAACAGTTGATTTTCCGGAATTAAACTCCCCCTAGTATCACCAAATATGGATTCCAGTAAAATGCTTATCCACACAAATATATTTTGCATCATAAAAGCTACTAGTCCTTATACCTTTCAAAATAGAATAAAAGAGCCAAAAGCAGAATAGATAGAAAAACAAGTTGCACCCTCTAGAGGTTGTTGAGGTAACAGGAACTCAAACATGCATTCTCTCAGAAAATTTACACTAAAACATGTTGATACTCACAGTCACACTAGAGCAATACCACTATGTTCATGAGCTGATAGGTACTGATAAGAAAACTGCAGTTCTCCTAAAAACCAGATCGAAAAGCAAAATAGGTATACAAGCATAGACAACAAGAAAGGGCAGAAACATCACCGGGCAATAAAATCAAACTATCAGAATAACTTCTTGACAGCATAATAGTAATATGCACCAAAAAAGGAAGTAACTAGAAGCATATTTATCGTTTAGAAAAGATCTATCTCAAGCGACCTAGTGCCAGTAAGTAAGTAACTAAAAATGTTTTTCATGAATATAGAGCTAATACCAATGCATATTCCTGGAACCACAATTTGACGGGGTTGAGTGCAGATTTACCACTATAACCATTAAAAAAGGCTCATCAATCCGGGAAACCGCATCAATCAGAAGGGAGACTTCCTCCATCTGTTATTAGAAAATAATTCAAGAAGCAAATTAACCCAAATTATAACCAAAGAAATAAAAACTAGAGCCATTTCAGAAAAATTGACTTCAAATACCAAATGTTTAAGTAAAAATCACCAGAGGAGCCGCCTTCTGGATAATTTCAACGGTCTCCTTCAACACTGATTTCTCCATTTCGATTATTTGTTTTTGTTTGTCCACAAGTTTAGTGAAGCCAGCAGAGTTTTTTTTCTCCTGGAGTCTACTAGCCTCAACCAGTGTTCTTTTGTTAAGAAATCTTTCATCGTCATTCTGTGTTTTATTTTTTACGACATAGGCACTATCAAGACACTGGCGAAGAGCAACATCCCTAGAAGACCGCAGATCTTTCAGTGAGATAACAAAACCAGAAGCGCCTGAATTCATTAAGTGCAATTCTTCTTTAGGGTCATCTCCTTTACTTCTGCAAGCCACAAAAATCGGTATTTTCACGCTCTTCAACAAAGAATCTGCCAATAAACCCACTTGTTTATCTTCACCAGATCCAAGTATAAGAAAATCAGCACCCTCAGAGCTAGAGGCACTTAGAGCAGAATCAACATCCTGCACAATCCTAGCTACCAAAGGGAGAACTACCGAATCTGTATTGGAACCCATTAAGGTGTTTCTCGCTACTATCGCCGGAAGACCTGTACATAGCATTAGGAGGCATCTCATCGAATAATACGGACTGAACATAGAGAAAATAATGAACAAATTCTTACTAGTGAACTTCTAACTTCTAAGGTATACATTAAATTGCACAGAGGAAACTAAATTTGAATGAATTTGCAGAAACCTGCTTACCTTGGTCAGAGAGAGCAACACCACTGGCACCAACAGCAGTAGCGATATCAACTCGTTCAGCGATTAATAGGTAGGCACGACCCTTGACAAGAGATTTCAGCAAACACGCAGCCTCATAAAGCTTACCAGCGTTACTTCCGCCATTAAGCACGACGATTTGTACCGATTTAGCTAAAGCTCGGTCTATCAAATCAAGAGCCTCATCACGATTCTCGCTCAAAACCTCATCCGCGTCTAACCGGAGAAGTAAGCCAGGAACAGCGAGTTCAGGACGCTTGTAACCACCAGGATAAAGAGTTCGCGGTCTAGAGGGAGAGATCTGATCTGCGGAATCATGAGAAACGTTTCTGATAGAGAGACGCCGATGACGTGGAGAAGAAAAGGACGATGAAGAATATAAACAGAAGGAACGGCGAGGAAACGGCGGAGTTGCGGCGGAGATGATAAACGGTGCCGTTATACATTGGCGGTGAGAGATTAGAGTTTTCATGGGAGAGATAGAGAAAACTTCTTCTTCTTCTTCCTCTGCGTTTCTGATTAGTTTTCTTATCTCTAAAATATCTGTTTGGCCCATCGGAAATATAAGACGGCGCGCTTAATTTTTCGAAAACATATTTAAATATAATTAATTTTGATTAATACATTTAAATTGATTTTAATTCAAATTTAATTATAGTTTAATTATAACATAAATCATGATTATAACATAATTTTATCTATTTCTTTTATCTTTATACATTTCCAAGTTAAATTTTTGATTATCTTATACAATAAAGTAGAATACTTTTAACGTGGAGCTGCCATGTGTCAATAGATACCAATAATGTGGAGATGTCACGTGTCAAAGCTGCCAATGACAAGTGGCCACATGTC